>PVHP010007766.1:0-55544 GCA_004024765.1 Zapus hudsonius | reverse complement strand
TTTTTCCTGATGGCACAGACAAAGAGCCGCACTGTCTACTGGAGAGACTTTCCATCTTGTGCCCTGTCTTATTTATATAGTCACATTTTACAATAGGTTGTTCTACTTTGCCGTGAGCCACTGGGATTCAAAGCAACTTCCTTGTTCCAGACTAATGATTGGATTTCTTTATCAGGTGATTGAATTCCATAATTTTGCCACTTATTCCTGTTCAGGATTTATCTGTGGGGACTGAATGCAGATTTTGTTTTAGGATTTTCCAGTTTTTTGGGAAGTATATAATTGATTGGAAATAGAAAAATTAGGATGTCAATCTGTGTATCTTTACTAAGATAGCTGAGTTTAGGATAGCAATGTAAGTGCCCTGGCCAAAGTCAGTGGATGTTTTTCAGTCACTTCAAAACATGGAGACTTTATATCCACAGTTATTTATTGAAATCAAAGAATAGATTTTCTCTCGAAGGATGTCATTCTAATTCATTCAAAAGAACATATTAAGTACACTGTGTTTTAATCATACTTAACTTTCTTGTCCAAATGTACTTTGGCTTTGAATGTTTGAGGTCCACAAAGATGATGATGAGCTTACCTTCATTGCTAGGGTTCCCCAGAACCTTCTTGACCTCTGCATTGGTGGGATTTGTGCCCAGAGCCCGAAGGACATCGCCGACCTGGCTCAAGGTGATCTTGCTTTCACCGGTTCTGTCAAACAGGAGAAACGCCTCCTTGAAGTCTGTAGGAAGCAAGGAGCATTAAGGTGCTTTTTTTTCTTATGTAATCCTTTTATTTAACCCTTGCTCCTTCAAAGATTCACTTCAAACTCCTATGTTTCATAATTTTAGCCAAGTACTAAAGTTGCCTTAATATCCCCCTTTCCTATATTAATCACCAGAAACACTTTTGGCATTTCTTTGGGGGATTATTTAATTTTATTTAAAAATATTTTATTTATTTATTTGCTCGCGTGCTAGAGAGAGACATTGGGGTCTCCAGGCACTGTAAATGAACTGCAGACACATGTGCCACCATGTGTACCTCGCTTTATGTGGGTACTGGGGAATTGAACTCTGGTTCTTCTGCTTTTCAGGCAAGCATCTTAACTACTAAGGCATCTCGCCAGCTCTTGGGGAACTGTTTCTAAAGCAGCATTTTCAGTTTCAGGTCACATTATTAATCAGACATAGAAATCAGAGCTTCTAGTCATATTATTCCACACATTTACCTGTGTGGAAGTAGGACTGAGGCTTTGAGGAATACTAAATAGTATTCATATAGTCCTTCAAATAATTATGCATGTTAATAAAATTTTAGGAAATCTAATTCTAGTAAGGATTATGTTATGTGAGTTTAATTCAACATTTTTGTTATATAGAAAAACCTCTTCTTGAGGTACAAATTTCAAAGGAACCCTCTCATTGTTTTTCTCCAGAAATAACTTCACTTTTTCAGGGAGAAATCAGAAGGGTGAGACAAACCCAGAAGTTTTACAATGTCATTTAATCATCTTGATTTCTGAATCTAGTAAGTTTCTAGTGTGATTGATTCTGAGGAAGAGATACCTTTTTGGATCAACTGTTATATCTTATATAACTCCTTTCTATTTCAAACAACTCATATTACTAAATGTTGTTGAATCAGCTTTAGAATGTAAGAATGCACTTTCAAGTAAAGTGCTGTGCAGATAATTGTAGACTCATATGCTATTGTAAGAAATATTTCAGAAATGTATATTTTCTGACGAATTTTCTTCACTGGTGAAAGTCTGCAAAATCCTAGTGATTGCAAGTGGGACATTCACTTTGTTAGACTCCACTTCTCTTGTTCATATTGCCCCACTTTACTTGTATTGTGGTGTTTGTGTGTGTGTGTGTGTGTGTGTGTGTGTGTGTGTGTGTGTGTGTAGTGCATATTTTAAATACTGACATTTTTAGTACGATTACCCGAGTGGTGGTGACTTTCTTTACAATTTGTTATTCTCTTTTGATAGAACTGGCTTTGTCTTTCAAAATTATCATGACAATGATTTAGAAATATGTAAAAACAACAACAAAACAGAAAAGGGAATTATATGGATTTAGGGACAGTAAAGGCATTTAAACTGCAACTTGTAGAAAACCCAGAGGTCCGGATGGTGATACTGAATTCCAGTGATACTGAAAACAATTGTGAATGAGCTAGTAGAGCTGAGAGCATTCCTTGTAGGCTATGAGTGGTCACAGATAAAATGATGCTGTCTCATGATCTCTGTTCCCTTAATTTAACATTGCACCAGATGCACTTTGTCACACGTGGCTATAGGTCATGCTGTCATTCTTTGCTAAATGTTTGACTGTAATGTGTCATTTCCCCCATCTGAACAAACACACTGCAAGCTTTGTGTTGTCGTTGGTCAAATATTACTCTTTTCTTTGTAAAGGACATGTGAAACTGGACTATTCTTGTTATTGGCTCCAGGCTTTTAGGCACAGAGTGCACTGAGGGCTCACAGTTACCCTGGTCAGATGCTGATGTAGAAATAGGATTTTTATGGCTGTAATCGAATCACTCTGACATTAATCCTTTTGGTGACTTAAAGGCAGAGGCTAGAAAAATAGTTCTTTTGTCCCAGACTGTTAACTCAAGGCTTAGTTATTCTCTTCAAGGGTGTATAACACAGATTGGCAAACTGCTTCCCAGGGAATGTCTGTCTGGTTTTATAAAGGAAGTCTGATTAGATTTTGGTCATGTCTACTTGTTTTATATTGTTTGGTTTTTGTCACACTTTATGGACAGAGTGGAGTTGTTTTTACACACTACATTGCAAGGAAAGTCCAAGATTTTTACTATTTGAAACTTTATGAAAATGTTGTTTGACCTTTGGTTTAAAACCATGCTGTTTTAGAACTTTCTGGTAATGATGAAAATTGTTCTTTATCTTCCCCAAAAGGCATCAACTAATTGTGTTTTTTTTTTTCAAACACTTGAGTGTGATTAGTAAACTTGAGGATGAGCAGATCAATATTTACTTTTTACTTTTTATTGAGAACATTAGTGTATGAACATATTGTAAATTTGTCATATTCTCTTTGGGTTATACTCATGTCCCCTCTCACCTACCTCCATTCTACTGAAAGACTTCCTGAATTAACTGAGCTGAAGTAGCCATAAGTTGCTACTGGCTACTTTACTGGCAAGGGAAATACTTGAACCTTTAGAATATTGCAGTTTGCTAGATTTTCCCTTGTTTAATTCTACTTTCATTTTACCTTTAATTCAAAGAGAAGTATGAGCAAAAATTTTTAAACTTTAAGTAAGGAAACAAATTAGTTTTGTTTATTTATAAAAGTACAGGAATTCCATTTAATTAAAAAGCTCAGGGTTGGAAAGATTGCTCATTGGTCAAGGGGCTTGCCTGCCAAGCCTAACAACCTCAATACCATGGTTCCCATATAAAGCCAGATGCACAAAGTGGTTCATGTGTCTGGAGTTCGTTTGCAGCAGCTGGAGGCCCTGTTACACTCACTCTCTCTGTCTCTCTTCTCTCTCTCTCTCTCTTTCACTCTTTCTCTCTGTTTGCAAATAAATAAATAAAATAATTTTTAAAATGCTTATATTTGTTTCCTTTATACAAAAGACAACCAGTCTAAATACATCAATGTTTGTTCAACTTCTGTGTCTAAAACTTGTTTCCTATGTGCAGTAATAGGGCCCATGCTCAACATTAGTCTGTTTGTCTCAACAAGGGTTTTTAAATCTCTCACTGCTTGACCCTACAATAATTTAGTGGCTATAAAGACATTGTAAATTAAGTATTAGAGAGGGCTAGGATTAAGGAGTTACTGGTGTAGCAGTAACTGGTTAAAAGTACACTAAAATCAAGCAGGTTGCAGAAGAATCACCATTTCCATTAAGTGTGAATTCCTTCATTGGCTTAGTCATCCAGTTGGTCTGTAGGAGACCATCAACAATGATGTAGATATCAGTGAGGTTACATCACAGCAAATATCCTTTTGATTTTGATTGATATCCAAACAGAAAAATGACAAACACGATACTGAAAGAGACTAAGGGATACAGAGTTCTCTGGGTAGAGAGCTATTATTAATCATTCATAATCATTTATATCTTCTGTATCATGATATGATATATATTATTGACAATGACATATCATATAAATAAACCATTTATGTCTGTCCATTCTACATATGTATTTTTATTTCCATTTATTCATCTTTTTAAACTTTTAATTGATTTCTTCCATAATTATAGACAATAAACCATTATGATTCCCTCCATTATTCATTCATCTTTTTTGATAAAACATCTTCTCCCTATACTTCTAATGCAAAAACCAAGTCCTTTGGTGCTAAAGGATCTGTTGGTTCCAAAACCCCAAAGGGAATAAAAATTAAAGTGTTTGGGAAGCTTATGTGAATTTTCTTGAATCTCAAAAGTTTGGGGATTCATTGCTAATAACTTTATTTTTTTGTTATTTGTATATATTTTTAAAACAATTTTAGCATATAAGGTAACAAGGTTTAATTTTGGTGTTTTCATGTAATTTTTTAGTTTCCCTTCCTTCCTCCTTTCCCTTTCCTAGATCTATATCTCTCACCCTGCTAGTAATTTTTAATGAAAGAAATTTCTGGTTGGTTTGAGTTTATACCAGATTTTGACTAATTCTTTGGTACTTGAGAAAGTTCGATCATCTGTGTGTGTGTGTGTGTGTGTGTGTGTGTGTGTGTGTGTGTGTGTGTGTGTGTGTGTGACTTGCAAGTCATAAAGAAGAGCTAGACAGGAGATGTCTAATTCTTCTTCCATGCTTGTAGATAAATTACTCCTTTGTCTATGAATTCACTTTTATCTCACAACTCACTATGTTTCCCACTGAAATTATGTAAATTTGATAATTTGACCTGTTTTATAATCCATTTTATTTACCAAGTGGAACACTTCAGAGAAGTGTTAACAGTGGAACACTGTTAACTCTCTAGTGTTTTGATTCGCAAATTAGGTTTCTAAAATCTGCATCCTTTAAGGTGCACATATCATCTATGGAATTTCCATTATGGTCAGTCTGGTTTTACTTACAAATCAGTGAATCTAGGGCTTCTTGTCTTTGTCTTTTAATTTGCTTAAATCTTTGATTACTGATTGTAAGCAAGGGCTTTAGGCTACACAGATTTATATTTAGAGTGATTAAAGCAATTTATATTTAGAGTGGCAACACCAGTGTGGATAATTAGAGAAAGAGCTTAGCTCATCCCAAGGGACTTCCTTTACTCACATACCATCTTTATGAGTCTGCACGTATTAACAACTACAGCTCTTAAACTTACCATCCTGCTGTTCCTTAGAGAACTCGATCTGTTGGAAAGAAATTAACCACAGAGAATATTTTAACCAGACAAAAATGTCCTGATTTTTAAATGCATCCAGCTCATTCCCTGAACAATCTTCCAAGTAAGCTCTATATCAGCCTACTTTTCCGAGTTCGGGCATAGCTTGGACACAAACAGACTGAGCCATAAAGTAGCATGCCTTGGAGTTAAGTGACATTCCAAAAACCAGGCAGAGCTCTGCCTATATCTGCAAAAGAGAAGCTCAAATCACTTACCAGCGATCTGGTCAGCACTGAAGGACTGCAGTGGCGAGAGAGAGAAAGAGAAATAAGGAGTACTCTTTGAAATGCATGGACAGAACCCTGACTGTTCTCTGCTCTGAGACCTTTAGGAAGTCATACAAGTGGCTAGCATGACAAAGTTGGCTTAAGATACTTTTGGACCTAGGAAAATAAAAATCTATTGCAACAGATAATTAGGAACCATTTTTTTCTATCTTAAGTAATTAAAGATGCCAAAAAAGCAAAATCCCAACACTTCCTAGAATGACATAATATATGATGTATTAATCATATGCCTGATAAAGTATAGGATATTAAAAACTGCAGATAAATTGTATATAGAGACCACTTTAAGTCTTTCTGCTGTTTCGTATACATACTGCCCAGAGTCAGAAGCATTTTACTTAATTTTAACAATTATTAGAGCGTATAATATTTTGCAATATCTGCACATTTTTTCTCTTCTAAATTTCGATAAATCTCACATGCTATAGCAAAAGCTGGAGAAGCCTAAAGAACTGTTCAGGGAGTAAGACATACTTTCTAGTTGGCATAATAGCTCAAAGTAATCTCTCTTGTCTTCACCATAGTTTATCAAAACCAAAAGAAGATATGCTGTTATGTTGGCTATAACCTCTCCTCCATTCAATTCCTTGTCTGTCTGTCTTTTTACTAAGCTCCTAGGCATCATCTATATCCTCTGCTAAATGACAAATAGTTTTCATATAGGACCCACCATGATGGAGCTCTGGGCTGCAAAACAGCAGTGAAGCTGGAGTCGGCCGATGGCAGTTCCAATCCCTGAGTGAGTCCTCCCTCTCTAAGAGTTCCTTTTTATTTCTGGGCAAACTGATCTCACAGTCAGCATCAGGTTTCAGAGAGCAGTTGCCACTCCCCTCAGAGAGTTCTTTAGCTTTCTTAGGGCAAAGAGAAAGAGGGAGCTGTATCCTGAGGGCTATATTTAGGAAACCAGAACCTAGGAGTCTGCAGCCCTAGTGAGACTGAAGGCTGTCGGTACTTTTATGGTCTTTATCTCTGAGATGCCTCCTTGCAATGTCTTCCTTTAAGAAGTTCTCCTTTGCTCAGTAGTGGAGAGCTCAGGATTTCTCTAAGGCTCAGGCTGACCCCTACTGTTGGTCAATTAGGGACTTTGCAAATGTCTAGTCAGCAAGTTTGGGTATTAATGGAACTTCTTGGGAGGGACTGGTTTGAGGTTTCAAATGGCAACTGGTTTAGAAAGAACGTTCTCTGATGCTCTGTCCCTTATGGCGACGTTGAGAGATCTTGAAAAGGCTGTGATTGCTCTGAGCATTTCCTAGGATGTCCCCATGTGGCACTGGGGTCAGGTCCTGAGTCTCCCATTAAAGATTATTCTCCTGTGAGCTCTATCCTTCCCCTGCCTTCTCATGGGCATGGGCTCTTCATACTCTCTCCCTCTCCTTTTAATCTAATAAAGTCTGTACATTTACAAAAAAGATTACTCTTTTGCAAGCTGTATGCTAGGGGGGCACCCAAGAATAAGCTAAGAAAGAAATGATTTGAGGCTCCACTGTCTACAGATCTCTTGACACCATGTCTAGGGAAACTTCCCTCTTTGTTTTCTTCACAGTGGATGACTATTTATATATTTTTGAATTTCTTAGGTTCTTCTAATCAAACAGGAAAGCTGACAAATTAGTTTCACATTCTTTTTTTTGCTTGTATATATTCTTTTAATTTTTTGAATGATGAGTTCTTACTGAACCATGCCAAATCTGTTTCTGCCTGTCTGTCAAATACTTCATGCCTCAATCTCTGGCCTGAGAACAAAGGAAGTCTTGTGGACACAGAATTGTACTTCAACATTTGAAAGGACCAGTAATGAATTTTCATGGAAGCTGTCTGAAATAAAAGAAAAAATTGGAATGGCATTGGGGAAAGTGGTATTAGGAAAGATCAGGTCTAGGATGGGCACTGAAGTCCAAACAAGATGCTATTACTTTGTACGTATTCCGAGGATTTCACAGGAAAGTACATTGGAGATGAATTGTATGTAACTCTCCAACTGTTTTTAAGAAGAGTGTTCATCTAAAAGCATAAAGTCTCTCCTGCTTGAAGGGTGTGTACTTGGAAGCTTGCCCTCAAACTATTTTGGAAGAAATAAATATTTAAATGTATCTCACTTTTGCAAAGTATATTATATGCAAGTATGAAAATGTCTCAATGAGGCCTATTATTTTATATGGTTAATAGATGTTAATAAAAATGAAAATTAAGGGGAATTCGGGATAACAACGCATGGTTTGCCCACTAAATAATGTAACTCATCATGGACAATAAATATATATTTAAAAAAAAATGAAAATTAAAACAAAAATATTACTTTATGTCCAACTTTGTAAGTTGAGGAAAAAAATCTCCTAGGCGCTTGAGTTTCCAGCTGGATAACAATAATAATATAATTTTTTAAATTAGTAGTACCTAGGTAAAGATGCCTTCATAAACAGATTGACACTTTGAAAGGTTATTAGAGAATGAAAATCAATAAATAATTTAAAATGCCTTGAGTCATTAAGAGAAAATGAAGAGATTAAATGTAGAAATTTATAACCCTTAATAATTTTGTAACTTGGAATCTCATGATTTTTGATGCACAAATTAAAGTCATTTCAATTCAATAAATAAATACAATTACACAATTTAAATTGTGTAATTTTATTTGTGTATTTATGCCATTAATTTGAATTTCCCTATCATTATTGATGTCTTTTAGTAGCACTAGTATTATTATGAAATTGTTATCAAAGTTGCCATAAAAGACATAGTAATAACTTTTTATTTTCACTCATTTTTCAGGTAGAAAAATGTGATTTATAAACATGTAAAATATGGCCATTTGTATAAAATCCACTGGGTGAAATGGAAAGTTGGTATAAGAGTTCATTTATGTTGTCAACAAGCTGTTTCTAAGGACTTAAATATCATGTAAAGTTTGTAATTATTAAAATAGAAACTGTAAGGTGGTAAACAGTTGTTCATTTTTTAAAACCCTGTTTTTCATCATAATTTTACTGCATAATGAAGAAAAATTCAGTTTGTTTTTACTTACTGAAAGACAAAGTATAAAGCACGTTATTTGACAATATATAAGGCTAAACTACACCTAAGTCTAGAGAATAAAGTTTAAAGGTTAAATCTACCTCAGTTCTCAAGAATCAATGAAAAAAAAGCAATTTATTTCTTGGTTCACTTTAAAAATATTTTTATTTATTTGCAAGCAGAGAGAGAGAGACAGAGAGATAGAGATAGAGAGAGAGAGAGAGAGGAGTTAGAGAGAGAATGGGTGCGTCAGGGCCTCCAGCCACTGCAAATGAACTCCAGATGCATGCACCCCTTTTGTGCATCTGACTTTATGTGGTTACTGAGAAATCAAACTAGGATTATCGTTAGGTTTTGCAGGCAAGCACCTTAACCACTGAGCCATCTCTCCAGCCCCTGGTTCACTTATTCAATTGACAAGCCCTCTCTTGTGCCTTGTCTTTGGTGTTATAATGGGGAGATAATCAGTTCTTGGAACAAAGGCATCAAATGATTATGCCACCTGCTACTTGGGCCCCATTTTGCTAGATTACCATTTAGTTTATTTTAAAAACTAGTTTTAAGTTTTTTGTCTGGCATGCAATCTTCTCTCCTCTCCTTTTTGTGAATTAAATATTCTTCGTAGTCCTCATTGAATCCTCTCCTCTTGAAAGAACTCTTTCTTCTCCACATTCTACTCAGCCCCTTCCTCTCAATACAAGTTAATTATCTTTCCTGTTCAACCTTCTGGAAAGTGTACAACATTCTGGAAAGCTATATATTTGTTCTTGATGTGTATCTGGGTGTGGTCCTGCCCTAACATCTTCCCCAGAACACTGCCTCTTCCTCAGACCTAGGTTTTAGGCATCACAGCTCTATAGGTGGTTGGTGCCTCTCTATCAGAGGTTCAATAGATTTTTAAAAATTCAACTAAAGTTATTAGAATGTAAGTGTATGAAGTCCCTCCTTCAGACACAAGTACCTCTAATAGAGTATTATAGTCCCTGGAGACGGATTGCATGTGTTCTGCTGAGAAGCTCACATCCTAGAGGAATAGGTTCACTCTCCTTCAGCGCTGGGTCTGCAGCACCTATAACTGCACTGCACATAGTAGGCATGCTCAGTTTTACTTAACATATGTTCCTTTCTATTTCCAATACCTTTCATTAGGTTTTATATGAATGTTTATGATACAGGCTTCTATTTGTCAGCTCTACATTTCATTTTAAAGGCATTTTGAGCATCCTAGCATAATTATCTTAGACTGTTGGTAAAAGGCTACATTCCACATTTTTTATGAGTGCTGGCCATCATCTGGTGTTGGGGTTCTGGTAAAGCAAAGTTAAGAAGAAACTTCATCCACAGCCAGTTTGCAGTCAGGAAGAAGTTCTCAGGTGTTCTCTGAGCGCTTTCTTGCCAGAGAAACTAGTCCTGAAAGTTAAGAGAAGCTAACCTAATTTCACTTCAGTGTTACAGATTTTCTAGAACTTGCCACAAAAGGCCAGTAGGAACATTATTTTTTATCTTGTAAAATTTTGTGCTTCAGAATACTTCAGTCACTTAATATCAAAGGAAAGAAAAAGCCTTCTTTGCATATTTTTACTTCAAAAAATATATACTTTGGTTGGTGATTATGGGTTATTAGAGTGTGGTATAAATGAAGGAGACCAAGAACAATGAGATCAATACAAGAGCAGCCCAGGTTCTCTGATATAGGAGACATTAGAGGGTTCCATTGGATAAGTTGGTATGAAATAAGAAAACACAGACAATTCTATGTTCAGCAGGCCAAGACACGTCATCTGTATTCACTCACCCAAACTACATAGCTAAGAATAACACAGTGCAGACCTAGAAGGAAGCCTTGAGATCTCAGTGAATTTCAATAGAAATTTTAAAATGCCATCCATGTTCTACTATTTTCAGCCTTTTTCTGCTTTCTCATAGTTAATTGAGAAAGACACAATTTCTTGAGTTAGACTTTTTTCTTTGTGCTTTTTTTTGTATGTGCTTTCTTAGAACTATTTTGTTTCATCTTTTAATTTTATAAGCATCAGATAACTTCCTTGTGTGTCTATGTGAATGAATTATAATTAAGTTCCTTTTGTGACAACAGAAATATATGAATATTGGCCTTGTCACTAGAGACGTTTTTGGATGGGGTGCAAAGAGCGCTAGACCTATAATCGTGTGCTGGCTGTGCTAACACTTCATTTGTCTTTTGTTTAAATAGCTTCTCTAGGTTAGTTGCATGGTTTTTAAAGTCACCTGTGGGTCTAGAGTGTTGTGAATTTCCTATTCTGCAGTCAGTAGGATCTTTTTCAACTTCATGGAATGCCTATAAACTCAGTAGATATTAATTTGAAGTAGTTTAAAGAAGAGTTCCGCAGAACCTAATTTCATAGCACCATATTCCAGACAATCTGTGTTTTTTTAATAAACAGGAGATAGTATACATGGGAAAATAACAGGTGAAAACCCCTCACCCACTTCAACCCAAAGCTGATGTGTGGTTTTGTCTTTGGGGAAACTGTTTCTCTCTGGTTTCAATTCATTATTGTTAGCTTCTGACTAGAGTAGCCAGGATTTATCATCCATATAATTGAAATTTTAACTAGTATATTTGAAACCATTGGTACTTTTATATTTTTGCCCCCAGATTCTGTTTTGGGGGAGACAAACAAGCTGATACGTTTGAATAGAAAGAAATTATGGATGATACTGTTTTCATACAAAAAGTGTTTGAGTCCGAAGAGTAGCAGAAGAAAGTGTGGCATCAGCAGACTAAATATAATCCTGCCACAATTTCCATGAGTCAGATGGCGCTTAGAGCTGTGCAATTAGGGACGACTTCTAACCACAACTTGCTGGGTCTTCATGAAATGTCAAGAGCTAAATTTGGCACTGTCACTTTGAAGTCTCCTTGTCATGCAAAGATTTAATCATCTTTAAAATGAAAAGAATATTCACTATTAGTTAATGAACATATTTCTTCCTTGGAGGGCCATGTTTTACTTTACAAAGACATTATTAAGTTATATATACTTCAAAGAATGTTTCTAGACAGAATTATAAGATGCCCTTTAATATTTTCCCACTCCTTTTTCACTGGATTTCTCCTTTATAGACCAAATATAAGAAAGAAGAAAGGTAGTATTGATTCCTTATTTAATTGATCATGTGGGTTTAAATAATTTTTGGGTTACTCCTGAGAATATATTTATAGTGCTTATATTCGACTGTAAAATTGCATGAAAAATTAATTTGCATGAAAATATTAGTAAAAGGCTACTGTATAAGAAAACAAACTTTTTAAACTGTATAAAAATTTAGAAGCAACTTAATGTTTTCATTTAGATGTTCTAAATATTGTATATGGTATTGCATATTTGTACATTATTCCAAAGAATGATGGTTGAGATTTGTAGTTTAAATTATGCTACTTTTTTAAACAAGCAAAATAAAGATCTCTTTGCAGAATGTTATGGTAAGATTTGAAAATAAGGTTTGTGCATATGGGTGTTTAGTGAAACAGAAATTATTTTAAAATAATGTTTTATTTCATTTTGTGATATTTTTATATCCATTCCTTTTGGCAACCTGTGTTTTTTTTTACAGGAAGCTGGAACAGAGTGAGACTTCTTTTAAGTTCTTAAGGTTTCAGCCTCTGTCTATAAAAGAGAACCCAACTTGTCAGCAACAGGTGCTAGGGAGGAGAGATGTGAGGAACACATGGAACTGTGAACAGCCAAGGTCAAGCTTGGAGAACCTTCTCTGACATGTGTCTTTCATGCCCTCTTCTGGCTGCACTGGATGGTGCAGGGCAATAAAAAAGGCTCTGCTTTCATGCCTTTAGGAGCACAAAAAGTTTCTTCATACATTCTTTGAGACAGCAACTTAGTCTTCAGAAACCAGAGGCAGCTTAAGAACAGCTAACACAGCTAATTATAGATTTACTTGATTGTTTAAATCCTTTCCTTATAGCAAGTTATTTGATCCTGGGGATCCTGTAGGCTCAGTTCCCTTACTTTGAAAAAGAGGATTACAAAAGTAACTTCCGTGTAATGCCTAGAGGGTTCAGTAAGATGACATGGTGCAGGATAAATTCACAACGAATGTCAATTGCTATTATTACAATGAAATACATCATTTCTAGAATATTTCATGGAGTATGACTTCATTCAGCATTTCCATAAGTTTTTAAAATATGATTGGGCTAACATTAGACTTGTTAGGAATAAGAAAAAAATATTACAGATAACCACAAACAAGTTTTTGTAAGTTATGCTGCGTACAGAGCTATGTTTCCCACAGAATGTTCATCAGTAGATACATTTGGAAAAAGCAAATTCCCTAGTTATCCATTAGGTTGAAAATTTAAGTCTTCCTAAGCATGTGGCCAGTTGTTGCTTTGATATTCATTACTTTGGTCAGGTTTCTGTCAATGCATTTCTGTACCATTACCACTTTTGTAAAATCGCCTGCAGCATCTAGTCAGGAATAACCAGATTAATGTGTGAGCACAGTGAAAATTAAAATTTAAGCAGCATGATGAGAGAGATTATGACTCCAAGTCCCCATCTCACAAAACCCCGACACGCCAGCCAATGTGACGCATGCATCATGCAAAAACTTCAGTTACAGATGAACAATCTTTAAAAACCCAGGAACATGGTTATTTTATTATGTATTTCATTTCATCATCATTTTATTTAGTTCTGGCTAATATTCATTCCTGTGTTTGCACCCACAGCCATATGTATTGTGGGTTTTAATTTCCAAGAGGACAGTTCTAAATGTTGCTGGAAATGTCAGCTCTCTAAAAACAAAGAAGGCCGAGAACCTCCAAGAACAGGAACTTTCACGTTCAAACATCAGCAAAAGTTTGTTTTTGGAAAAGTTTACTCAGACAAATCTAATCTAAAGGGATAAGGCATCAGGTAAGTGTTCACTCAGAGAATGTCAAAGATGTTATGTCAGAGCAGCTGAAAAAATTCTAAACAAATAGCAAACCAGGAGTCAGGTTGGAAAGCACACTGAAGAAACTGATAAAAGTAATAAATAATATTCAAGATTGTTCAGAGTTCACGGAAATCAAATATGCCAAATACATGTTGTATATTTTAAGGCAAGACATAGGTTGGAACTAATGTTGAGGTATTAAATTACATAAAGATAATTAAGCTACAGCATCACTCAAAGTTTAAAGGATAGCTAGACTTCTAATCTTACGTGAATTATGAAAGTTTATAGTCCAATTAAATTCTGTTCTTTATAATTTTCAGACTGTTAGTGAATATATATATATATATATATAATAGCTCTACTAATGTTTTTGAAGTACATTTTCTCTGCTTGAAAAAAGTTTATAACTTATATGAAGGACTAGATCCGGAAATATCATTAAGTGATGGAAAGCATCATAGTATATAAAATGCAATAATGTACTTTTTAATTAGCTTTGTTACCTACGGAGATGAAATTAAATTTTATAAAATTCTGGAGTTGCATCATATTCTTAGGCTATGCTAGGATACTTCTAAATATGTGCTGATTTCATATTGATGAATTTAAATCATTAAAGGGATATCAATTTTTCTTTACAAAAAAGTGGGGTGGTTTCAATTCTTTCTCTATTAGAAATGCTTCCCTCACAATGAAACATAAAAGTTAATTTCCTTCAGTTGCTCCCAGATTCATTTCCCATGTGTTTTACTTTTATTTGACATGTGCCTCTTACCAGATGTGCCTCCTACCTCTCCTGTTCAGCAATGAAAACCTTGGCATGCTGAATTCTTACGACTCAGTACTTCCTCCGTTTCCCAGCTCATACTCTATGCATGGGAAGATTTGCCACTTTTCAGGATTCAGAAGTGTCACTTCTCCGCTGACTATAGCAAGTAACTGGCTTAATGTCTGGGTTAGAAAAGTGATTTGTCTTTCCTTGGAGACTTCTCACCTGCCAAGTTAAATTTTTATTCATTTACCTACTGTTTTCCAGTTGTTCTGGGAGGAAAATTAATGCCTGTTTTTATTAGTGGGATGCTTTTTTTTTTAAAACAAGGTATGTTTGCTTCCTTTCTAGAAACTTATCCTAGAATCCAAGAGGTGATATTGTCTTATAAATCATAATCAAAATGAAGAAGCATTGCACCGACAGTGATTTCTGTCTAATTTCACTACAGAGTGAGAGCTGAAGGCTCAGGATGATTGGATTGTGGCTGTCACCACATTGTGGTCACCATGCTTCTATAATGATATGTTCACTAGGTTTGCTGGAGATGAAAACATTTGATTGCTTCTTAATGAATTATATTCAAGTAGTCCTCAGTGTAGAAAAAACATTTATTAGAAGATCATAGGAACACTTTTCCTAAAGGGCTGTTTGTTACAGATAGTTCATAAGCAATTTCACATCATATGGTCAACTTTTTTCTCAAATATAACTTGATACCTACAAATAAAGGTGAACATTCTTACAAGCTGCTTGTATTTTGAAACATATAATTCAACTGGAACTATATAAAATTATGACTATATGTAAGTGTCTCTACAGAAATCCAAGGGTGTTCTAATTTATGTTTATTTTAGGAATATTTTGAACAATCTCTGATTATACTAAGATGATGAGATGTTTATAGGTCAGCATTATGGTTTAGGTCAAGGGGTCAAGTTAGAAACTTTAGCTTTACTACGGACAGAACCTTTGGCCTCAATGAAAGGGTCACCTCATGTGCACTTTTACTCATTAGTTTTCCATATAAGGCAGGGTCCCTTACATGAAGGTTCTCAAACTGTCCGCCCCAGTGAACGACAAGGGGCACATTTGAGGGGTCACATCACTGGTAACAGGGTCGTTCATCGCTCAATTTTCAAAAGCAGGTAATCCCTGTACAGCTGAGACCTCTGACCACAGCAGTGCGGACACAAAAATCTACCACATTCTCTTTCACTCAAGAGCAGTATTTGAAAGCTCAGTCACAACAAAAGCCATGGAGACAAGTTTTGTCATTCTTTTGTGTTAGTTAAATTAGAAGCCACTCAACACATTCAGAATGAAATAAATACACATCTTGTGTAAATACACAAGATGATAGTTATGGTCACTGAAACATCTGAGTCCATAATTGCTGCCCTGAAATTTCATTCGGTGTTCTTGTAGCGAGTTTCATTAAGCAAAGCTGAAGGGGAATTAACTTGAATGGCAAAAATCTTCTCTTTTTCAGCAAAAATAAAGCAGCAGTCAGATAGATAGACCCAGGACAACCGGGCCATCAGCTGTCCTTAAATTTCTGGTAACAAGTGGTTCCTTATGAGATCATTTTAAGGTCAGGGATCCAGTTTCCCGAGTTGCTTTAAAGAGCTCACTGTTTAAATTTGTAAATGCAAACACATCTTTGCTTTTATATGCTTCCCACTAAATCACACTTGGGGAAAATGGAAAGCAGAAACAGAACAACCAAAAAGAATAAACGCACACCTCACACACAATACCACACTCAATAATTTCACTGAAATTGTGTGCTAGAACTTAATTTTATTAAGCAAGATTCTTTTCTTCCCAAACATGTTCATTGAGTAGCTCCATTGCTTTCAATGAAAAATATAGCTCTTAGCACATTCCTCGACATCCCTACTGCTGAAAGATGTTTCAGTGACCACTCAATTCACTTGCTCAGTTACCTTAATAGCAGAGAGGTCGATTTTTTCTTCCTTGGGTTTGGCTGGGGCAGGTGCTGGGGCTGGGGCCGGGGCAGGGGCGGCAGCAGGCTTCTTCACATCCTTCTTCGGTGCCATGATTTAAAAGGGTGGGTTAAAAAAAGAGGCTCTCTCAAAGGACACTTGGAAGAGCAGCGGAGGCTCCCTTGACCCACAGCCCAGCGCCTCGAAGGTGGACCCAGAGTGTTAAATGGTATAAGGGCCTGCATATATATTTCACTTAGTGCCTAATAGAACCTTGACACATGCGGCTGGATTGGACGGTTTGCTCATCAAGGGGGATGGCATTCGGGCTCAGACTATAAATGGAATCTAAAGGGTCAGGGCTTCCTCAATTTTTTTTTAAGCTCCCCTTGCTTTTTTTTTTTCTTCTCCACCTCCACATATAAAGAAGAAAGAAGACAAAGCCAGCTTCAGATCCTTTGCTGACAGCAAAGCAGATTGACATACTTTTTCTTAGTAGAATTACAGTTCTCCTGAAGTTGTAAATCTGTTTCCCCCCCCCCCCGCCCTTGCCTAAGACACTTTACTGAAGGATTTGATTTCCACTTGGAATTTTGGCAGAAGCAGTCACCAACTTTCACCCAGCTTCTTCGCCACACACGCTCCTCCCTCCTGGCCACAGTTTGCAAGAATATGTTGGTCAGCAAAGAGGTCACTGGTAATATTTAAAAATAAAAAGTAGACGTATAAGGAAAGCCCATCAAGTCTTAAAGTGGTTTTCCATCTAGGGAGTACAGTATTTCTCTCTCTCTCTCTCTCTCTCCTAAAGGAAATTTTCTAAAATTTATTTTTTATAATTAATTGGATAATGAGTAACAAAGGTGATGGTGTGAGGGCAAATTTCACCTTTTTGAAAAACCACTTTCTCACAGTACCTTTCAAAAAAAATTCACTTGGCCATTTTGCTTCCTAAAAGACCACATTTTCATTATTGCCACATGAACCTTTTATCCACACAAGAAAGAAAAATAAATTTTTAGAGAAATAAAATGAGAAAAGGACTTGAATATAGTGCAGGTTTTGTTAAGTCGCTTGACACAAACCCCTTTCTTTGTCTCTGGCTTCCTCAGTTTACCAGGTTAGACTCATATTAAGAAGTAAAAGAATGGACAAGGTTAGTCCTCAGTATTGTTGCTCAGTGTCATCTTCACTCTATTGTGAAATGTGTGTGTGTGTGTGTGTGTGTGTGTGTATGTGTGTGTGATGCTCGATCGATGAAGAGAGGCTAGTAAAATCAAACAGTAATTAGTGGAGGACTTTTTAATACATTTTTATTTTTTGTTTTTTCAAGGTAGGGTCTTGCTCTAGTCTAGGCTGACCTGGAATTTACTACATAGTCTCTCAGGGTGGCCTCAAATTCATGGCATTCCTCCTGCCTCTACCTCCAAGTTCTGGGATTAATGGCATGCACCACCACTCCCAGTTTAGTTTTGGGCTTTTAAAGGAACATATCAATATCAATATCAACATATATACATATATTAATGTATGTGCATAAATATATATGTTCTAATTAAACAGTTGTGCTTAAAAATAATGATTTGTTTTTGTTATAAAAGTCTTTTCTATGCATTGTAATTAACAAACTATTATTTTAGCAATACTTAAGTTACAAGTGTCCTATCATTAATCAGTCCCTTTTTCTCATGTGTTGGTCTAATCAACTAAATTATCCACATATGATGAGAAAAGCATTTTTTTGTAGTGTTAGGGATCAAATCCAGGGTCTCATGAATATTTACTCTATCACTGAACTATATCCTCAGCCCAAGAAAAGCATTTTAAAAATCATTTTAAAACAAATGTAGTCAGGCATGGTGGTGCATGCCTTTAATTCCAGCACTGTTGGTGGCCGAGGTACTAGGATCACTGTGAGTTTGTGACCAGCCTGAGACTACATAGAGAATTCCAGGTCAGAGCCTGACCTAGTGGGAGCTTTTTTTCTTTCAAAAAAAATAAATAATTTAATAATTTAATAAATTAAAAAACCCAAAATACTACACAAATGTCCCAATTCTGGTATATATCAAAATCTCTTCATGTCAACAAATACATATCACAGATTGTGAACATACAAAGGATAATGAGTTGGTGCCAAATTTTCTTCCTGAAACCGTAAAGTACCATTCTTATCACTTCAAGTTTATATCCTACGATAACCTCACTATTGATGGGAACTTTGACCATGTGACCAAAATAGTAGTGGAGTACTCCCAGTAAATACTGAGGAAAATTCTAGTCAGCCTTAAGATGAGGGGAAGTCTATAAAATACCTGATAAGACCATCTGAAAATGGCCAAGGAATCAAAAAGAAGGACAGACTGGAAAAATGTCACAGACTAAAGAAACATAATGAAGTCCAATGAATGTTAGATGGGATGTTGGAACACGGGAGACATTAGCTATAACATACCCATGTTGGCTCATTGGTAATGACACTTGTGTCTTACTAAGGTAAGCAATAGCAATAGATAAATTATTAGCAATATTAATTATTATTATTAATATTAGCAATAGATAAATCCATGTAAGATAACTGCAAGCTCTCTGAACATTCCTCTTAACTCCTGTTAATCTAAGACTAAATCAAAATAAAAATTAATTATAAAAATAATCAAGAAGTGAAAAATGTAGAGAACAATTTAGCCTGGAACTTCAAAAGAAGTACGCAAGCTCCTTATTTACGGAACATTCTCTGTATTTTTGGGCATGTTTAATATGTATGTCTAAATATTTCACAATTTATAGCTCTGAGGACTTTAAAAATAGTAAACTCTGCTGAATATATATGTCATCCAGGCATTATTATAGAAATTACATGTAGAAAAAGAATTTAGAGGCTCTATGAGACTATAATCCTGAAGTAATTTAATATGGTAATCAGGATCAATATGAAATTTCTGTTGACCCACATGTGGGTCTCTGTGATGACACACTTAAAAGAGAGAAAAAGGGCAACAGCTGAGGACTCTTGATCTTAGTGACAGCTGACAATGCCCACAGCTACCAAGTGTTCCTTATGCTTAACTGTACCATTTGGTGTCTTAAGTTTATAATTCTCTTTTTTCACTCTTTTTGTTGTAGATGCTTACCAAAGCACAGGGAATGGCAAGGATAAGCAAAGGTCTCATACTGTATCTTCTAAGTCTCTTGTGTTTCTTTTACCCCATGGTTTTCCACATGGTTAAGCTTTGTCTCGCGCTCATCCATTTCTCTTCTTTTAAATTTTTATTTTATGATTATTAGTGTTATTATTAAGTAGAAACTTTGTATGCACAAATCATGTGTTGGTACCTCCGTTTCTGTCCTCCCTGCCCCCATTCGGTGATGGGTCCTCTCTTCAATGGGGTTGCTTATATGCTCCAGGGGGATTGAGGACTATGTATTGTGTGAGCAGCAGTCAGTCACGGTGGACAGTGCCTCTAGATATTACCCCACCATGGCTCTTACAATCTTTCTGCCCTCTCTTCGGCAAAGTTCCCTGAGCCATGGCGAGTGAGCTTTAAGTCTACTTTAGTGTTGAGCTCTTGGAAGCTTCTGGATTTCTGCATTTGAACTTTTTGAGTATCCTTAGTGTCTGTCTTCTTCACCCTGCCTTGGCTTCTCAGCCTCGCTGTGGAAGCAGCTCTCTTGCTCATCTCTCCACTTTCTCTGTGGTTTCACCTGGGTCCTAGGTGATGCATTAGGGGTGGTTTTTCGCCTGCCAGGGAGTTAGCTATCATTTCTGGTCTTGTTGGTATAATTGCCTTGTCCATGGTTCTCATTGCCTTCTGAAAGATAAAAACAGATTCTCCAGGGGAGAGTGAGATCAGCATAGGTTCAACGGGATAACCATTGTTAATTTGGCAAGATTGTAATGTAATGTGTGTAGCCTCTCTTTAGGCCTGTGGTTAGTGGAAACTTTCCTGTGGAGTCCAGATTCGTGGTCTCTATAGGAGCTTGGCTTGGATCCCAGGTCCTGCTAAGGTTCCTTGCCACTGAGCAGATCTCAGCCAATCAGAGAGCCTTTGATTATCCACCCTGGTTGAGTGCCACTATTGCAAGGTGTGTATATCTTCTCATGCTGGTTGCTGTCACATAGCAGTGTCCCCTGCTTTCTCATAAAATTGGTGGCCTATTTTTCATGGAAGCTCATGTAGTATTTTCCAGTCCTATACAGGCTAATCATCTGGGAACGAGCTTCCTTTCAGATTGCAGACAGGTATCTCGATGTTGTGAGCTGGCAGCCTGTGGTGTCTTCAGCAATGAGGTCTTATTTTTTACCTCCAGCAGGTAGTCATGTGCTTTGATAGAAGCCTGCCTTATTTTGAGGACCTTATAGTTCTCTCCAATCAACAGTTAAATGTGGGTTGTAACCAATTTCTGGCACTGGGAGTTCCAAGCCAGAGCCAAATGTTTTAGGGTTAGGCTTCATCCCACCATCTTCAGGGCCCTTTTTACCAGACAATACCCCTGTATTCCTTTCGAAGGTTATATCATTTAGCCCACTGTCCAAGAGTAAGGGTTCTATGGTACCAATTTATTTTGGATTTAATTTTGTGTATATCTCACTCCCCTCCCACTCCCCCTCTCCCCAGTCTTTCCATCCTTATTATCTGTCTTTTGAGTTGCTTGTCAGGTCTGCTTGCAATTCAAGGTGATTCTGGTTAGGAACCATAGATGAGGGAGAATACGCAGCATTTGTCTCTCTGTTCTTGTGTGAGTTTACTGAGTATGCTCTGTTCCATGTCCATCCATTTTCCTACAAACTTCATTATGTCTTTTTTTCCTTACTGCTGAGTAGAATTCCATCATATATATGTACCACAACTTTGATATCCATTTGTCCAGCAATGGGCATCTGGGTTGATTCCAGTTCTTTGTTATTGTGACTTGAGCAGCTATAAACATGGTTAAGCAAATGTCTTAAAATTGGAGAGAGGAGTCTTTAGGGTAGAGGGATTGCTGGTTCTGTTGGTAGCTCTATTTTTATCTTTTTCAGGAGCCTCCACATTGATTTCCATCGTGGTTGTACAAATTTGCATTCCCACCAGCAGTGAACAAGGGTTCTTTTTTCGCTGCATCTATGCCAACATCTGTTGTTAGATTTTTCAATGTTTGCCATCCTAGATGGAGTAAGGTGGTATCTCATAGTTGTTTTGATTTGAATTTCCCTGATTAAGAATGTTGAACATTTCCTTAAGTGAGTATTGGTCATTTGTATTTCCTCTTCTGTGAATTCCCTATTCAGCTCACTGTCCAATTTTTTTGTGTTTTTTTAATATTTAATTTTTTGAGTTCTTTGTAGATTCTAGATTTTAAGCCTCTGTCTGTGGTGTAGCTGGTGAAGATTTTCTCCCAATCTGATGGTGGTCTGTTAGCTTTGTGGTTGGTACATTTGTCTGTAAAAATGCTTTTAGCTTGATGAGATCCCATTGGTTCAGTGATTGTTGTATTTCCTGGGCTCCAGGAAGTTTTCCTCCACTCCTATATCATGAAGAGTGCTGCCTATTTTTTCTTCCAGATTTTTATGGATTTCTGATCTTATATTGAGGTCTTTAATCCATTTGGAGTTGACCTCATGGTGAGAGGAGTGGGTCTAGTTTAATTTTTAACATGCGTTTATCCAATTTGATAATTTGTTGAAGATGCTGTCTTTTCTCCAGTGTATATTGTTGGTACCTTTGTCAAAGATCAAGCAGCTATAGTTACCTGAACTAAGGGCTGGGTCTTCAATTCTGTTCCATTGGTCTGTCTGCTTTATGCCAGTATCTTGCAGTTTTTGTTACTTTGGCTTTGTAGCATAACTTTAGATCAGGTATGGGTATACCTCCTGAGGTGTTTCTTTTGCTGAGGATATATTTGGCTATCCAAGGCCTTTTGCCATTCCAAATAGATTTTGAGATTATTTTTTCTATCTCTGAAGTGAATGATACTGCGATTGCATTAAATCTGTATATTGCTTTTGATAGAATTGCCATTTTCACAATAGTAATTCTACCTATTCAGGAACATGGAAGACCTTTCCATCTTACCATGTCTTCCTCAATTTTCTTCTTGAGTGTTTTTATATAGGTCTTTTGCATCCTTGGTTAGTGTTATTCTAAGGTATTTAATTTTTGTGTGTGTGGCTATTGAAAATGGAGCACCCTTGCTGATTTCTTTTTCTGCATGCTTATCATTTGCTTACAGGAAGGCTACTGACTTTTTGTGTTAATTTAGTATCCAGCCACTTTGCTGAAGGCATTTATCACCTTTAGTTTTATGGTAGTCTTTGGGGTCTGATATGTATAGGATCATGTCATCTGCAAATAGGGATAGTTTCACTTCTTCCTTTCTGATTTGTATTTTATGTCTTTCTCTTGTTTTATTGCTTGGGCTAGAACATCAAACACTATGTCAAAGAGCAGTAGTGAGAATGGATAACCCTGTCATATTTCCGATCTCAATGGAAACTCCTTGAGTCTTTCCCTGTTGAGTATGATTTGGGCGTTGGATGTTTTGTATATAGCCTTTACTCTGTTGAGGTATAAGCTTTCCATGCCCAGTCTCTCTAGTGTTTTGATCATGAAGTGATGTTGAATTTTGTCGAAGGCCTTCCCTGCATTGATTGAAATGATCATGTGGTTTTTGTCTTTAAGTTTATTTATGTGGTGGATCATGTTAATTGACTTCCATATGTTGAACCATCCTTGCATCCCTGGGATGAAGCCTACTTGATCAAGGTGGATAATTTTTTGTTGTTGTTTTGTTTTGTTTTATTTTAAATTTGTTTATTTGCAAGTAGAGGGCAAGAGCGAGAGCTAGAGCGAGAGCGAGAGCGAGAGCGAGAGCGAGCGAGCGAGAGAGAGAGAGAAAGAGAGAGAGAGAGAGAGAGAGAGAGAGAGAGAGAGAGAAATGTGTGTACCAGGACCTCTGGCTGCTGCAAATGAACTCTAGATGTATTCACCACTTTGTGCTTCTGGCTTTACATGGGTACTGAGGAATCAAACTCAGTTCCTTAGGCTTTTCAGGCAAGTACCTTAACTACTGAGCCATCTCTCCAGCCCTGGATAATGTTTTTTGATTTGTTGCTGAATTCAGTTTGTGAGAATTTTGTTCAGAATTTTTGTATCTAAGTTCATCAGGATATAAGCCTATAGTTTCCCTATTTTGTTGTATCTCTGCCTGGCTTTGGTATTAGGGTGATACAAGCTCAATAGAAGGAGTTGAGGAGCATTCAATTGTATGAAAAGCTTGAGAAACAGTGGTTTTAGTTCTGCAATGAAGGTTTGGTAGAAGTCAGCAGAGAATCCATTAGGACCTGGACTTTTTCTTTTGGGGAGGTCTTTGATTACATTTTCAATCTCAATGGCTATAATAGGTTTTTTTTTTTTCAAGAGATTAATCTGCTCTGAATTTATTTTCGGTAGATGGTATGTGTCTAGAAATTTATCCATTTTCCAGGTTATCCAATTTTGTGTAGTAGAGGTTTTGGAAATATGCCCTGATGATTCTTCCAATTTCATTTGATGTCTGTTGTGATCTCTCCCTTTTCATTTCTAATTTTGTTAATTTGAGACTTCTTTTTTTTCATTTTATCAAATTGGCTTGGGTTTAGCAATCTTGTTTATTTTTTTTTAAAAAACCAGCTCGTTGTTTCATCAATTTCTTAATTGTTTTCTTAGTTTTCAGTTCATTAATTTTAGCTCTGATCTTAACTATTTCTTTCTGTCTGGAACTCTCAGGTCTTGATTGGTCTTGCTTTTCCAACACCTTTAGGTGGATGGTTAAATTGTTAATATGACATCTCTCTGTCTTTGTCATGAAGGCATTTAGTGCTATGAATTTTCCCCTTAGGACTGATTGAATTGTGTCTCATTGATTTTGGTATGTTGTGTTTTTACTATCATTCATTTTGAGAAGTTTTGAAATATCCTTTTTTATTTCTTCCACAGCCCATTCATTTTTAAGTAGCATATTGTTCAGTCTCTAGGAGCTGATGAGATTTTTGCTGTTTCTCTTTTTAATTTCTAACTTTAGTGCATTGTGGTCTGATATGATGCAGGAGGTTATGTCAGTTTTCCTAGAAATGCTTTATGGCCTAATATATGATCTTTTTTGGAGAAGGGTCCATGGACTGCTGAAAAGAAATTGCATTTGTAGAATTGGGGTGGGATATTCTGTAGATGTCTGTTAAGTCTAATTGATCTATGGTGTTGTTAAGAACTATTATTGATTTTATGCTTGGATGATCTGTGTAGTATTGAAATCAACAACTATGATGGTGTTAGGATTTATTTATGGATTGTGGTATAGAAGGTTTTTCTTTATAAACTGTGGCTCATGAGTGTTTGGTGCATATAGATGTATGATTGTGATGTCTTACTGAAGGATCATTCCCTTGATAAGAAGTGGTCTTCTTTGTCCTTGTTAATTACTTTTGTTTTGGAGTCTATGTTGTCAGATATTAATATAGCCACTCCTGCTTGCTTCTTATTTCCACTTGCTTGGGAAATCATTTTCCATTCTTTCACCTTGAGAAGGTATCTATCCTTAGTGGTGTGGTGGGTTTCTTGAAGGCAGCAGATAGAAGGGTCCATTTTCTAACCTGTCCTGTTAAAGTGTATCTCTTGATGGGAAAATTAAGACCATTTATATTTAATTTTATAACTGTGAGGTTTGATTTAATTCCTGCCATGGTGGTGGGTTTATGGGGATTGATGTCATGTATGTTATTATGCCTGCTCTAATTTTGTTCAAAATACTCATCCTTTAGTGAACTCTTGAGGTTGGTTGCTGAACTCTTCTGTGTGGAATATTTCCTGATGCATTCTCTGTAGCTTTGGCTTTGTGTTCATATAATTAGAGAGCTGGCTTTTATTATATCATTATCCTTTCTCCATCTATTATAAGGGATACTTTTGCTGGGTACAATAGTTTGGGTTGGAAGGCATAGTTTTTTTGACCTGGAAGTACTCCATTCCAAGCCCTTCTTACTTTCACGATTACTATTGAAAAATCTGTGGTAACTCTGATGGGTTGCCTTTATATATAATGAGTTAATTCTATCTTGCTGCATTTATCACCCTCTCTTTGCTTTCAATGTTTAGAGTTTTAACTATGATGTGTTTTGGTCCTGTCTGTTTGGTGTTCTGTGAGATTCTTGTATCTGGATGGGCCTCTCTTTTTAAAGAACTACAAATTTTTCTTCAAAAATTTTGTTGAATAGGTTCTATATGCCTTTGTCCTGGATTTCTTCCACTTCTGGTATGCCCATGATCCAGATGTTTGGTTGTTTTAGGGTGTCCCACAGTCCTCTCATATTCTGTTTGCATGATTTTTTGATTGTATACATTTTTAGAATCCCGATCAATTTCTTCTATCTTGTCTCCCAGGTTTGAGGTTCTGTTCTCCAGATTATTAATTCTGATGGTGAGGAATTCTAGAGGGACTTTTGCTATTTGTTTAATTTTTGTTTTCTTTTGCATTTTCCTGCATTGTCTCCATCTCTTTGTTTCAGGTTGAGGTTTTGTTTTCTTAATGCTGCCTAAAATTCATTCTTGAATTTGATCATATCTTCATTAAGCTTAATCAGCTGGTTATTAAGGTCCTCTAGTTGTTGGCTTACCTTCAATTCATTTGTTGTTCTTTTGAGATCCCTCTGATTTTCCTCAAGTTAAGTCTGGTGATGAAGGTTGTGTGCTGTACAGTCTGATTGTATTCCACTTCATTTATGTGTTTGTTAACTGCTTCCAGCACAGCCATTATCTTGGTCAGAGTCTCCTTACAATATGACCTAAGCTTATTGTTCTCTCATTTTGGGATTGAATCACTGTTGTATTCTCTATGTTCTCACCAACAACTTCCATTGTGGGACTGGGTGACCTTGTTGTGGGGCTCTCTGCTTGTTGTGTTGTGGTCTTTTTGTGTTAGGGTCTACCCATCTCGGGATAAAAGTCTAATTTTCTTAAGGAAGGAGCAAACATTGACCCTTTCAGGGTCTTCAGTGAGTGTTTTGTTTTGAGTTTGAGCTGGGTTGAAGTGGGATGGTACTTTATCCATTGATGCTCTGGTTGTGGAGGTTACAGATGCACCTGCAGTTCTGGGCTGGTGGCTGGTACAGAAGTTGATTTGGATGTCAAAAAAAATCCCCCAGCTGTAATCATTGCTGTGCCTTGCCTCTGGAGCTAAGAGGATTCTGGAGCAGTAGTAGTTGGTCTTCTTCCACTACCGTTTCCCAACATAGGACCCAAACATGCTGGGTCTCTCACCAGTCCAGGATGCACAGGCCCTGCATATGCTGTCACTCCTAGAGTAGAGGCTCCAAACACTCTACTCTCTTCACCAACCTGGAGTGCATCAGCCCCAAACACACTGGAGCCCAGAATGCACAGGCTCCAACCACACCCTGACCCTCACCCTCCCAGGGTGCACAGAGCTTAAACACTTGGGAACCCTAGAAAGTAAGGGTCTCAAAACTTAGAGGCAACGTTGAGCAGCAAAATTGGATTGTGGAGGTGGCCAGAAGTGTGGCTTGGCATCATTCAGTGGAGGGCCAGATTATAGGTTAAACTGGACCTACCTACTTACCCCTCAGCAAGTAGGCTTTTTACCCACATCTAGCTGCCCTCAGGGAGCATGCTTCCCTGGCCAAAGCCTCCCTACCTTCAGTGAGCTCGCTTTCCAGCAGAAGGCTCCCTGCCCTCAGAGAGATGACTTCCCCAACAGAAGGCTCCTTACCCTCAAAGAACTGGCTTCTCAGTATAAGACTACCTATCCTCAGAGAGCTGGGTTCTCTGGAAGAAAGTTCCCTACCCTAAGGGAGCTGGTTTCCCAGTGGAAGATCCCCTGCCCTCAACAAACTGCATCCCCTAGTAGAAGACTCATTATTCTCAGGGAGCATGCTTCCTGGGTGGAAGTTTCCCTGCCCTCAGAGAGCTGGGTTTTGAGACACTTTTGAGTTTAAGACTTTACTGTAATGGGTGAGAGCAAGAAGGGGAGATGAAAGGAGAGAAAGGGAAAGATCTGAGAGGTGTGTGGGGGGGGGGAGGGACAAGAAGGGGATTAAATAAGTGTTACACACCGTGGAGCAGGAGAGCCAAAAGAAAAAACAGCTAAGATAGAATCTTTGTCTTCTGTTGGGAAATGCTGGTTCTAGGAAATGTTTCCCTATATTTTCCTCATTCATATAGCAGCCTGACATGTTTAACTATTGAAGGTATTGCGCTGTTCATCTGTTATGAGCCTGACATGAATTAAGGTGTATGTTATAGCTAAGTGTTATTGGGTAAACAGGCTGGATTTCATTCCTGTTCTTTTGGAAAACATATGAGCATTTGAAAGATTCTACAAATGAGGTTGTGAGAATATGGAGTTAGAAAGATTGATTTCTTGGCCTCCATAAAGGAGAATCAAGGTTTAGGGAGAGGATTCCAGGCAAAGTAAGAAAATAGTGTACATTACACTTTAGCGGAGTTGTCATGTGCAATAAAAGTAATCATTTTCATCAGAAAATAGCAAAGCAAATTATAAAAATAGTTTTCAACCCAGGGTAATAAAGTAGATTGAAAGTGGCTGTATATCAGTCCTTTCTGACTGGGAGGGTAAAAGGAAGGGAAAGAAGGGGAGAAGGAAAAAGAGATGGGGGGATAAAACATTTGAATAATCATCTTGTGTAAGTGTGTATATTCAGAGTAAAGTAGGAATACCACATACTCAACAGATTGGAAGGACAGTTAGGGGGACAGCATTTTAAAAATTGAGAGTGTAAAGCAAATAATGGCTTATCCGTGTATTTAGCATAGTCATGTGTAGAAGGAGTTAGGAAATGTTATTTCTGCTTTGTAATGTGAATGTTGGAGAAGCGGGTTGTTGGCTTGTTCAGAATCAGAAATTTATTTGGTGTTGTTTTGCCTCCTAACAATCAATTTCCCTCGATGCTCAGATTTGTATGTGTATTGACTTGCAACAATAAGTCTTTAAAGGCATGGGCATTTATTTCGTATTTGTCTCATCATTGGGACTATTAAAGGTGCATAGTAATGTGTTGTTTGTTGAGGCAAACGTGAATATTAGCTCTTTAGATATTTTTAAAGAATAATTGTGAAATTTTGAAGTTCTTAAAATGTCCTTTTATTTGTGTAGTCACTGTTTTAGGATCACGAGGTGCTACAATGAGTTTTAATTCTTATATCAATTCCCTTTGGCATACTTCTTTCAGCCCAATAAAAATCAAATGAGGTGTCTGAGTTAACTTTTGTGGGCACACGAAGCAGCAAGATATTAATGTAATTATTTCTGAGTGGCAGAATTATATATTGATTTACTTTTGTCTATATTTTCTATTTTTCCTTCTCTGATTGTGGTCCTCTTGTTGTTAAAAAATAGTGAAATAAGGAAGTTAAACAGTCAACGTGCCAAATTGACATTTGTTTTTCCTCATAGGTACTTGGCTCTAGTGTGTGTATGGGCAGGGGTGGGGGTGACTACTTGAAAACTTTTGTTAAGCACTTAACACAGTTGCTTGTATCACTGCCATGACAGCATCTTCTGCAGGTTGTAGGCCTTAGTTGATGCATGTACTATGCTTGAGGCATTGTTTGCCAAAGATACCCTGCCTCTAGTCTATTTCCTTGTCTGATCTGTCTACAAATCACAATTCCCATTGCTGGATGAAATCTGCATGAAAAATCACATCTTCTCATCGACTTTCCCCTTAACAAATTGATTAAAGAGTAGAGTTCATGGTTCCAGACATCCTCAGCCCTTCTAAGCAGCAGTTCTTAAACCACATACCATCCCACTCTCGATTTGCCTCCTCAGGAATCAGACAACACTTTTGATTGATTAAGGCAATGATAATGTGGTTTGCATAGCCCAAGCTCAAAGCTAAAGCAAGTGGTGAAGGGTTGAATTATTCCTCAGTTAAGATAGGGAGGTCTGGCTTGCTACTAACAAGCGGTGCAACCACTGGCAATCATGTTAGCCTCAGGAAGCTGTAAATGCAAGATTAAATTTCCAGTCCCCCACTCATAGCAACTTCAAGGTAGGGATTTTTTTTCATGGAATGGATGAATAAATGAATAAGGTTACAGGATTTGGTATTTTGTCAGTTTTAATTAGATAATTTGAGATAGTAGAGAGTTCCCATATTTGAGCATCCAGAGCTTGAATAACTAGATGAGCAAATGCTTAGCTATTAGAATCCTCTCCTAAAAAATAAAAATAAGAGACACTAGCTTAATTTAGAGAAGGAGATGCTTTCCTCAGGGAAGTAAAAAGGGGCCTTCAAAGTAATTTTAATTTCAGAAAATGTTGCTATAAAGAGAACAGTCATTAACTTTTCTTAATAGAGACCAACAGTGATGAGTGAAAGGACTTTCAGTTAAAAATAAAACTTACTAACTAGGGTTTGAAGAGTCTCCAAAAGTGCTCTTAAATAACTGTCAACCATGTCCTCTTAAGAATAGGATGGTACTTGAGTGCAAATTTGCTAAGCAGTTGGGACTGGGTAAGAAAGAAGATTTTTTTTATGTTTGTACACCTTTCATCACTAAATTATTAAGCAATGTTGTTTCCTTAACAGACAATAAATTCAATCCTTGAGTAAGTAGGAGACTGGTGTTATTTTTCTCCTTTTGCTCTTAGAGTTACCTTGTTAAGGGTCATTCCACATCCTGTCAGGGCCAAGCTGGGACCAGTGCTCAGGAATGTTGCCTTGTGGAGGAGAGAGCAGCCTTGCAGAAATGGAGTCAGCCTAATTCTTTGCATGGTTAGCATGCTGCTTCTCTTGGAGGCAGGGTGTACGGTTTCTCAAGGAGGGACATTTGTAGTGATTAAAATTGCTCAGAGCTTGCTTCATTGTGTAATTCTGACACTTTAGTATGTGATGCTGGCAAGAGAAGACGAAGAAAGGGACAGAAGATCCTGACGGGGGCATAGAAGAGCATGTGACACAGAGGTACCTCAAGAAAGGGGGCTGTGCCTGAAGCAGAATAGGTGCCAACTGGTGAGAATCTTGGACAGGAGTCCTTCTTGGTTACTTCCTGAGGAGAGCTGAGAGCACAGATGCTCACCAGTGATGTCTGTCCATCAGCTCACTATCATTCTATAGTTCTTACTAGAGGTCCAAGAACCCACTGGCAATAGGAGTTTCAGGGGAGCTGAGACTTCTGGGAAATAAGGTAGAAAGCATGGTCTAAAGCCAAAAGATGATGAAAAAATCCTGAACGCATGCAATTAAAAGTCAATAATTCCATTCCCAGCCAGGGACTATACATGTGTACACAAATGCACACAAAATGGACATAAGCATGCTTAGCAACATTGAACTGGAGACAATCCTAAAGCCTAACCATAGCGGGGTAAATATCTAGTTTATTCCTACAATATAACACAACATGGCAATAAAACAGACAAATGACATGCCCAGGAATCAAGGTGAGCCAGTATCACATAGTGTCTTTATACACTCAGATAAAGGGCAGCATATACAGCATATTCCACTCACAGGAAGTTCAAAGCCAAGTAAAAGTAACGCTAGAGGACAAGAAGGTGGTGACCTCTAGGGAGAGGTGTGGAGGGATGATATTTGCAGTTAGAGGACCATGTTTCCTTAGTGATAAGCTGTCGAGCTTTATGCTTATTCTGTCTATTCTGTAATGTACCCTGAAGTTTAATAAAAAGTTCAGTACATTAAAGAAGTGACATTGCCTTCCAAAGGAAACGAACGAGGGTGGCTGGAACCATTGGGATCAAGGGGACACAGGGTCCTGTGTCCTAGCTGTTGGGGGTTTCAGAGAGCATGAGTGCGGCTGTGCTCATGTTGAGGACAGGCACCAATTGCAGGGACAAGAATAGCCCATGGCTGACAGAGCATTTGCTTCTTCTAGTTCTGATGAAGGTTTTCTAAATCCGGCCCCGGGAAGTCTCTATCCAAGTCTCCAGGCTGTGCACACACTGCAGTACGTAAGACATTCCCTGGGGACTGGCTGCTCAGGCCTTGTGTTTAGAGGAAGGAGCCACACAAGGGGTGCTGCACTTGGGATGTAAACCTGGTTCTGCCAAAAAAAAAAAAAAAAAAAAAGGGAAACACCTGGACCTCTGAATTATAAATTTCACTTGACACCTACATCTTCAAATGGCCAGATACTTTCTTTTTTCATCACTTAATGTTGGGCATCCCTGTCGGGGAGGAAGATGGGATTTTGAAGGACAGGAAGGAAGCAATCCAGAGGGGCAATGGCCCTCATCTCAGCCGCTAATGACACATTTGTAGTCAAGACCACGCACATGTATTGATTATCATCAAGTGGAATTCTTTCCAGAGTGGAAATGCTGGCTGCCTCGCGGTGAGCCCCACGGGGCCATTCATGCTGCAGTGTTTCAAATGAACAGATTAAAGCACTCATAAGATCCGTCTTCTGACACATGGTACTGTATATATTAAGATCCTCCCTGGTGCCCTTTGGCATTAGGATCCGTAGAGCTTCAGTGCATTTCAGCCTTGAGCTAGCTTGCAAGGGGCATTTCACCTCTCCTGGAACGCATAAAGGAAGAATGAGGCCGCTGTTTGTTGAAATGGACTGTGTAGCTCACAAGTCCCACTTCAATAATCCTCCAGAAGCCACGCTGAATTTGGGATCGGAAAGAGCAATCCAACAATGGCTAAATAAATAGCAGCAGGTCCCTCAGCACCTGGCCAGTCTGCAGTGTTACAATGTGACTTCTTGGCCTTACATTTCATACCCTTTTTTTTCCCTTCCACAAACAGAGCCTGAAAGGTCTTACACAGAGACAGAATTTTAAGTCTGAGCACTCAGGAAATGTGGTCTTTGCAATTCTAAAGCTGTGACATATTCCCTTGAGCTGTGTCAGAAACTTTCCAGGGAAACCTTTCTACCCCTCAGATCATTGTTAAGTACTGTATTTTCTTTAGTTTTCCCTCAAATTTAGGCTTTGGAGAGGTATGTCTATTTCCTATCTTTTCTCCTGCTCAAGTATGGAGAGCAGTATCATGAAGGTGCTTAGAGACCATCTCCAGAGTCATGGGTCTGGAAAGCCAAGATGTTTTTGGAGAAGGTGAGAAGACTTTGTCTGGGGTCCATGGAGGCTGAGGAAGCACTGGTTCCAAGTGCTTGTCTGATGTTTGGTTGGATTCTGTTTCTTCCCTCAGATTGGGAAAATGCCTATAGATGTAGTATGTGAATGAGATTGTTTTTAGAGCATTTCACAAGTTTCTCTCCTACTAGAATCTGATTTTCATGAGAGAAAAGAGTAAACAAAAGGGGAGATCTCTTCTCCCCATGATACTGAGAGCTGGCTTTATGTTGTGACTTACATAAACACTTCTCTGCCTTAGGAAATGAACATTAATTTTAATAGAAAAGATTAACCATGCTATTAACTTTTACCTTTCATAGTTGGGGTAGGTGCCTACCAGCCTTGAAGCCCACTCAACACAAGTCAGGTAATGGCTTCACTTTCACTCTTGGATGGTTTTATCCCTTCTTTCTCTGACTTAAAAATGCATTTGGCTGGATTTACTCTGATCATTAACTTTTAATGCCTATGCACAGAATAGGTATTTTTAATCCTATGCTCACTTTCCCAAGTCATAATTCATTACAAAAACTATTTTAAAGAATTTTTGTAGACACAATGTAATTATAGAATTTTAAAATATCTATAACTAAATAGTACTCACCCAAACTATCTTCATTTCGAAGGCTCAGGGATTCTGAGATCCAACTTTAGCACTAAAATACACAGCAGTGTTTCATATCATAAGAAGGTAAAAAATATTATTCTTATGATCCTCATTTAATTGAGTGGGGGCTAGGCTTTGCTAAAGAGATTTTTCTAGACCACGTCTAGAAAATTAAAATTAGGAATTTTCATCCACTGCTTTGGGGAAAATGTACTTATGGGATAACTTCTTTATAGATCGGTTTGACAATATCTAGTAGAGGTGAAATATACATATCCCTTGACCTGTTAAGTTATGATTCCAGCATCAACCATCTATATTAAGGATGATCAACCATATGAGCATAAAATATGTGTTATGGCATTGGTGTGGTGAAAAATTTAGAAGTATCCATGCATGGTGGGAGAATCTTTGATCCCAATACTTGGGAAGCAGAGGTAGGAGGATCACTTTAAGTTTGAGGCCAACCTGAGACTGCAGAGTGTATTCCATGTCAGCCTGGGCTAGAGTGAGACCCTACCTCAAAACCACTCCCCCCAAAAATTGAAATTTAGAAGTGTACAAGGTAAAAATACAAATGAGGACAATGCATACCATTAAAATATGAATTATTGATATAACTCATTCAAGGGAATAGCCTATGAAAATAAAAGTGAATCAAATTATTTGTTTTTCATTGAAAGATTAAAGATCAAATGGTATATGTGTATAGATATGAAGATTTGAAGCATTCTGATATTTTTTAATATTAGTATTGTTTAGAGGATCATAATGTTATTAAAAAGAATAAGCCCTGAATTTAAAATACATAGCTTCTTTGTATGCATGTGTGTGAGAGAGAATATGAACTCTGAAGTGCTAGATAGAAGGGCTTAATTATAAGTGCACCTTATTTATTGCTCTAGATGGTGGGTATATCTGTATTTGTAGGGCATTTGATAATTTGAAAATATAGATGGATTTCTGAAATATGATAATTATAAGATTGGTTCCTTCATTGTAGAATTTATGACAGAGTTAAAACAGTGATCAACATTGAGCACAAAGCATTTTATGTAGTATTTTTACACACACACACATATATACATATATATCAACTGTTTCCAATACTGACTTCACCCTTTTTGATATAGATTTTATGAAAAGTCATATGTAGTCCTCTCTCACTTTCATCAATTAGGAAAATTCAGACCTACTGTGTGGCTTGGGTATATTTTTTCTTAGGCATGAAAATAAATCATAACTAGCTTTCTGTTTGCTTTTAAGTGTTGCTAATAGAACAATAGAAATGCTGAAGGGCAGATGGGGAAAGCTAGATTTTTCTCCAGTGAATGATTTAGTATTGTATTTTTTAAAAAAAATATTTTTCATTTATTTATTTGCAAGCAGAGAGAGACAGACAGGGAGAGAATGGGCACACCAGGACCTCTCGCCACTGCAAACTCCAGATGCATGTGCCACTTTGTGCATCTGGTTTTATGTAGGCACTGGGGACTTGAATTCTGGTGGTTTTGCAGGCAAGTGCCTTAACCGTTGAGCCCTAGTATTCTATTTTTGCCACCAGTCAAGTACTTAGGGATTTGAAATTTAACTTTCTAAAGAAGCTTTTGAACGTCTCTCATGTTGACTCAAAGCATTCTACTCTTAGTTGGAGAAATACAGGCCTTGATGCTTGGCACTGGCTATCAAGTCTAAGTTATAAACATGACAGCTAATTTTCTATGATTTTTAGGAAATAACACCAATGATCACCAAGCACATTCAGTTGTCAGAAGCACAGAAAAACACAACCACTGATGGTGGGAAGTATAATTTGGAGATTCGGAGATGGATATGTTTCAATGTTTTTTTTTTTTTGTTTGTTTCAATGTTTTAACACATGAAAGAAAGCATTGGTTCTGATTTTGGTTATGATGGTTAGGTTTTGTTGTCAGCTTGATCATTTTAATTATCTTGGGTGGGTCTCTGAGGATGTTTACAGGAAGACAGCCTCTCAGCAAGGGGCAAGATGTAAAGAAGCTCAAAGAAGGTAGAAGTAAACATCCTTTCCTGTGTGGGCAGTGCAAGAAGGAAATTCCAGAGACTCAGGAAGCCATTAAGTCTGCGGAAGAGTTGTAAGACCCCACCCTAAGGCTATATAAACAGGAAGAAATTCTCTCCTTGGCACTCCTGCCTGTTCCCTGTTCTGTGTGTGGTGTAGGTGATGGGTTTTTCTCTGTGCTCAGACCTGTGAAAGAGGGCCAGTCTCCTTCACTGTTATGGAACTTCCCCTCAATCTGTACTTTCAATAAATACTTTCCTCCGCTAAATTGTGTCTGGTTTGAAGATTCATCCCAGCGGCATGTGGCTGACTATGACATTGGTCTACACGTTCCAGTCCCTTGGAAACGGTGAACAAGAACTGATGCTTCTTTTCTTCCCTGGAGCTCCTCGTCCTGGGCTAGATTTGAGGTGCTCGCTGTGTTTTGGTTAGGCAAAGATTTGGACATGAGGGAACAAGCAAACTACAGCCTCAGTTTCAGTTGAGTAGTTGTAGTTTCCTGTTGACTCAGTTCATGGAGATTAAAGGTACGGAACTCAGGGTTACCCACAGGCACACCCAGTGTAGACACAGGAACTGGCACTAAATTCAGGGTGGGGGCATAGTGCCCATTCCTTCTTATGTGAGTAGAAGCAGAGACCTGTCAACAATGTGCCTAAATGTTATACATCTGTGAATTTACAGCATCAGAAGTACTCAGCAGTGCTTTGGACACAGTGAATGCATAATGTGCATTCTTTTAAAAATATTTTTTAAGTAGACTTTGTATGAACAAGTTATATGTTGGTACCACCACTTTCCTCTTTTCTGCCCCCATTCCACTGAGGGCTCTCGTAGGTGGGATTGTTGGAATGTTCCATGGGGTTGAGGGCTATGGGGTTGTGGGAGCAGCAGTCAGTCATTTGATGGGGGGTAATACCTCTGGATATTCCCTGACATGGCTTTCACAATCTTTCTGCCCCTCTTCTGCAAAACTCCCTGAGCCATGGTGGGTGAATTTAAGTCTACTGTAGTGTCGAGCTCTTATCAGCTCCTGGAATTCTGCTTTGGAATGTTTTGGGTAACCTCAGTGTCTGTCTCCATCATCCTGGCATCCTGTATTCTTCATCTAAACAGATAACAAGAGGAAATGCTGATGAGAAGGAAACCCAGTGAAAAGATCAAGCTTGTGAGAAACAAAATCACCTAGCAATTCTATAAATCCGAAATCCAGCAGTTGAGAGTCCAGTGTCTCTAATGGACTTATTTTTCTGGCATTTATAGAATGGGATAAGTATCTTTTTACGTTGATTTTCCCTGATTTTAAATAGGAATGAAGATTGTTGCTCCTCTCAGTTCGGGTTTGATCTCACCAATCACTCAGTTCTCCCCTGGAAAGCTGTTTCAAGTTCAAGAGAGGTTCTCAAAATAAAATCATCACTGACCAGTGAAGGGCATTTCAAGATGAGATCTGCTTCCCTTTTGACTTTCTCGGAGATTCCTTAAGTATTGAGAAGAGCATTTGATGAATGATAGCCCTGAGGCTATTTTTAATTTCCTTACCAGCTCAGAGAGCATGTTCCATTCCAGTCTCCTCATGTTTGTGCCTGGCCCAGCCGAACAGGTGTGAGCTTGTTCACTGAAGATGTGCTTTCATTTTGAGACTGCGCCGAGCTTCCTCACACCAATTCTGGTCGGTTGTGCATGTGCGACAAGAGGTTTCATCTCAGGATGTCTACACCACTTCAGCTTGAATTAAGTTCTTAGTCTCCCCAGGGAGAGAGGAAAATATTGAAGTGTTTGCGTCCTTGTCCTTTGGCTCAATACTGTACCTGGCTAGCAGCATTAGAGACAAAATTTCAATCAATATGGAAGAAAAGAAGATTTTTAAAAAATTGCTTAAGTATGTCAGAAAAATAGGAGCAAAATAAAAACCCAAGAGAGAAATAATTTAGGAAGAGGATTGACCCTTTTTCTGGTTTAAGAAAATTTCTGGCTGGAGAGATAGCTCAGTGGTTAAAGTGCTTGTCTTCAAAGCCTAAGGACCTGGGTTCAATTCCCCAGTATCCAAGTAAAGCCAGAAGTATAAGGTGGTGTGTGCATCTGGAATTTGTTTGCAGGGGCTGGAGGCCCTGGTGCTCCCATATTCTCTCTCTCTCTCTCTCTCTCTCTCTCTCTCTCTCTCTCTATATATATATATATATATATATATCCTGACTCTCATTCATAAATAAATAAATAAAACATTTTTAAAAATTAATGCATTGTGTGTGTAAATGTTTGTATGCAGGTGCATGGGCATACATACACATATGTCCACATGTGTGTGGAAGCCAGAGGACAACCTCAGGTGCTGTTCCTCAGGAATGCCTTCCACATTTTTTAAAGTTTTCTTTAAAGTTTACTTGGGGAGAGAGAGAGAGACAGAGACAGAGACAGAGACAGAGACAGAGACAGAGAATATGGACCCGTCAAGGAACTCCTGCCACTGCAAACAAACTCCAGACATATCTGGTTTACATGGGTGCTGGGGAATCAATCGCATGCCATCAGACTTTGCAACCACGCATGACATTTTTACATGAATCTGAGAATTAAGCCCAGGTCCTTATGCCTATGAGGCAAGCACTTACCAACTGATGTATCTCACCAGCCTCTGGCTTTTACATTAGACCAGATATGATGAGGCAAAGTTGAGTCTCAAATAGAGGAGAAAGGAAAGATATAGGAAGCTTTCAGGATATTTTTTCTTTTCATTTTAAAAACAGAATTATTCCAGGACTTCTAGCCACTGCAAACAAACTCCAGATGCATGCATCACTTTGTGCATCTGGCGTTATCTGGCTTTACGTGGGTACTGGGAATCAAACCTGGGTCATTAGGCTTTGCAAGCAGATGCCTTAACCACTGACCCATCTCTATTTGCTTAGCGTTTATGCCAAACAAAACTAGTTGTTTTAACATGTAACCAATAAACATGATTCAGAAATGTAGCTCTTTGCTGTTATTGACTTATTTTTTGTTTAGAGAAAAGCTACTTCTCTTTTGTTTAGGAAGTTAACACCTGTTCATTGTAAAGCATCTAAACACTGCAGAAACCTATAACAGAGTGAATAGTCCATCATTCCACTCCCAGCACTGGTAGAAGCCCATATATTTCCCATCTCCTCCAGAAATTTACTACATTCAATAATAATATTGATTGTTCTTAAATAAAAACAAAATTATATTTTACACATTGCTTTACAGATCTCCTTATTTTAGTTTACAGTACATCCTCGATATCTTTTCACCATCATGGGAGCACATCTGAGTTACCTAATATGAAAAAAAAATGTATCAAGTTTTCAGGTCCCAATTGAATTCCCTTAGGCATTTGCTTGAGAAAACCTATCATCATGAGTATTTACCTGGGATTTCACTTGCTCTTGATTAGTCGACGTCCAGCACCAGATTGTCATGAACAGGAACATGTTATTCATTTTCTGTCACCTCCCCGCCATACCATGGCTCTGTACCTACATGTGCAGTAAATGTTTGCATCCTTCCCAGATCGAGTAAGCTCTTCTTACTTGATTAAGAACTTTAATATATAGACATAGTTCAGATTGGTTATATTCCCATTAGGCTACACCCTTACGACCCTTCTCCACCGCTATTCCACTAAGGGCTGTCTTCAGTGCGGTTATCTGTATTCACTGTGTGGTCATAAATACCAGTGAATCTGTGTGTGTGTGTTGGGGGGGAATGCCTCAGAGTACACCTTCCCACACTGTGGCTCCTTCTGCATGGTTTCTTGGGCTTTGGAGGGCTTGCTCTAAGTCCCCTTTAGTGTTGACCTCTGGGCAGCTTCTACTGAATATGTTATCAAGTAGGGATAGTTTTTTGTATATGGATAATAAAATATCTCAATGCTTGGCATTAAACATGCTATTTTCCTACTGATGTCTAGTAATATAGATGCATAGAAAGCATGCATGTATTTGAGAGTTTATTTCTGGAATTTCTGTTACATTCTTTTGATCAATTTCCCTAGACTTGTGGTAAAATTTCCAGGATGTATAATGATAATACTTGTTGTAGTTACCTTCTTGTTGCTGGCCTGAAACTACCTGACCAGAAGCATCTGGTGGCAGGAAAGGTGTTTATTTTGGCTTACAGTCTTGAGGGGAAGCTTCATGATGGCAGGGAAAAGCATGGCATGAGCAGATCATCACGTCTGCCAAGCAGGAACCAGCAGCACGTGAGTGAGCAAGGGAGAACTGGCTGCAACACTCCTGAGCCTGCTCCCAAAACACACCTCCTCCAGCAAGCTCTACCCCCAAAACTGTAATCAGCTGGAAACCAAGTATGCATAACATAGGAGTTTACGGGGGACACCTACCTAAAACCACCACAGTACCATATAGAAAAGTGATTTTCTCAATGATTATATTTTGGATAAATATATTCAAGTATGTTAATAGTTATGATTAATTAAAATGGGTTTAGTATTAGGTAAATGACCTGTAGAAGAAAAGATGATCTTTTTCTTCTCTACACTCCCTCACTTCTATATCATGAGGAAGAAACTGACTCTCAGCCACAGGATTTCTTCCAATTTAAGCTTCACAAAGAGTACTTAGCATGCTTGAAGGTCACTGCCTATGAACAACCTGGAATTAGGCTATTAATATTCACAAGACATGCCTATGCTAAGTGCCATGATTATAAAATATTCCAGAAGCCTACCTTGTCCTGCTTTCTGGTAGCACTGTTTTCAATAAAATCCCATCAGAGCAGGGAGATAACCGTCACTACTAACAACTTTGTATTTTTCATCTCACTGCAGTTTTATGAAAGAATGAATGTAATCTGTATAAACCTTTCCGCCTTTGAGAATTTATTATACTTTCTTCATTTAGTTTTTTTCTATATTTTTAGTTACTTAATAGTTTTATAGCCATTGTTGGACAATCATAAAAATATTTATTTCACTATCAAGTTTAACAATCATGCAGTTTCTACAGGCTTCCCCTTGAGAAAGGTGAACATTTAAGTATAATTTACCTTCTTCTCATTCCCCAGAATTTGCTGGTATAATCTAGAATGGGATATCAAGATTATCATTTTTATGCATCCTCTTAAGAAACCATTTCCAAAGATTAAGCATATCATTTGTACAATTGTGCAGCTTGTGTGTCTTCCTCTTGAAGTTTATAAAGTGATTTACATGGTTGACATTCTTGTATGAAAAATTCAAAACAAGATTTCTGGTAACCTTTCATCACCACACAGCCTTTGCCTGTGGGTTGTTGGAAGTCTGTGGATTCTATTCAACGTATCCGTCTGGATTCCCACTAATATTGGGGTTCTCCCTGCACTCACTACTCCCTCATCTCTTCGCCACCTCCTCCTCTAATGAAGGGGCTTCAGTTTAGGATATCGGGGTCACAAGGAAATTCATTTTCTCTCTGGCAGGCTGACTTCCCTTCTGCTGATGATAATCAGTGGCTGATTGTTGCTTCCTCTTACTTTTTCTCACTAATAGTCTTGCATTATTACTCAAAATGTCATGTTTTAGGGAGAAATCTAATTTTTCTGAGATACAGAAATTCTCCCATTACTGTGGGCAATAAGGAGTTGGAAGCAAGCGAAATAAAGAGTGTGACCCTGGGATGGAAAATTCTCGAATTCCTCTCTTCATAAGTTTGACTATCTTCATTGTCAGATGTCCATACACAAAGCATCATGAACATATATATTTGACTCTTCCTGATGTCAGACTATCTGGATACTCTGAAAATGCTCCAAGGTCTTCCAATGTATGGACAAGACTATTGTCAGATTAGGTTGTGAGAATCAGAACTAGGGTAAGCCTGGAAGCAATGCATTCTAAGTATATGTTGAATAAATAATACAAGGATTTTCATGAGAGTAGGGCAGGAGGCTAAGTCATCCTGAGGTGTCTTATCCTGAGAAAAATGCCAGCGCAGGCGTAATACCTCGATTCATCTTTGTTACTTCTCTTGTTGACAGTTTTCTGATTAGAATTCTTAGTGTTTTAATTTCATCATGATCCAGCAGCTGCACTGTGTTTTCTTCAATTAGCTTGCATTTATTCAGTAAAGTCTTACTAAACAAATGTAGGTGATGCATAATAGGAATCCATATATTCTCCTAATCATTTGTACTTAAAAACATTCTAAAAGCACTTTCACTGCCTATACTTATTTCTCTATAAAGCTCTGAAGGTCTCTAGGGAGCACTGATAGTTAATATGTATCACGGAAATCTCTGGTCACGCACAGTGTCTTTAAAATTGGAGCTTTGGAGGCAATACAAAGCTCTCTTCCAAATACAGTACCACGACATCTAATTGGAGCCTATTGTAGAATACAATGAGGCTTAAACTGGTATTCGTGCAATTAGTTCTAAACTGCATCATCTCATTTGTGGGAGAGATTCAAAGGGAACAGGAACAAAGCTTCAGCTCTGGTATTAAAATGATGACCAGCTGAGTATTTCTGTTCCCAGTCTATTTGCACCCTGTTCCCTGAGATTATGTGAACAATGCTCTTTTCTCCTAAGTATCTCAGAATAAAATCAATGAAGGGAACATTCTAAGAAAATGATGGGGCATGCTCGTAGCATTCAGACATCTGGAATTGAGAAGACTCTCCTACTTCAATGTTAGATGGCTCAATAATAGTGTGCTATTTTTTTAAGCTCATGTAGGTTGGGAGGCTCACAACTGTTTGATCTCAGTGAAATATATTCTAGAAGATGGCACTACCAATTTGATCTTTATGTTAACAAATGCCATGGGGATATAATTGCAGAATATATAATATTCTTAGGGGAATTTTATCAGCATACAGAATAACTTTTTGTCACAACTTTAGTTGAGACAGAATTTAAATGTTACTAACTATTAAATGTTGGTCGGGATGAATGCCTAAGGTGAATATGGAAATACATTTGTCTACAAGTACAAACTTGAAAGTTTTTCTGGCATAGTTTTTGAGGATTAAAACATTATTTTTTTGACAATTTTTATGTATGTATATAATGTATTTTGAACATAATCCCCTCTGTCATGGTTTGATCCAGGTGTCCTCCACAAACAAATGAATGTGTTCTGATTGATAGATCCTCAGCTGATGGCAGTTTGGGTTTTACAACCTCAATGGAGCTGTGTTGTTGGGGGTGAGTTTATGGGGTTATAAACCAGCTTCTCCTTGCAAGTGTTTGGCACACCTTCCTTCTATTGTTTGCAGTGCTGTGCCGGAGGTGATGTCCACCCCTCTGCTCATGCCATCATCTTCCCCGCCAGGATGAAGTCTCCCCACGAGTCTGTAAGCCAAATAAACCCATTCCTCCACAAGCCGCTTTGTTTGGGTTCTTTCTGTGCAGCAGCTAGAATGCTGACTGCAACACCCTCCCATTACCTTCTCTTGTTCCCTTTTCCCATCTTCCTTCCACTGGACATTTTCTTTCCAACTAGTTCCCTCTTCTGTGTGTGTGTGTGTGTGTGTGTGTGTGTGTGTGTGTGTGTACGCGCGCGCGCACATCCCACTGAGTTTAATTAGGGTTGCATATATGAGCATTGGTGGGGTATTAGTTATCAGAGCATGCAGAATTTACAAGTGGCTGCACCTCCATAGAAAATCCACCAACCCCTCCAGCAGCAACCACTAACTGTCAGTAACTCTCCAGGGAGGGGTTATTTTATTTCTTCTTTTGAGAATTATCTGTTCAGTTTCACAGCCAAATTTCAATTGGGTTGTTTGCTTTCTTGATGTTTATTTGGTTAGTTCTTTGTATATTCTGACGAAGATAGTCTTCAGTATATTGACCATTTCCTATGCTGTACAGTTTGTGACCTTGGGACACATTCTTAACAGAATTATTATTAGTTTATTTTTAATCTAAGGTGGTTAAATACTTACAGGACAGTTAACTGGATTCTCAAAGCTCCCAGAGTAGGCTGCAGGCCTGTATGGTTAGTTTTGTGACAAATAGTCAATGGATATTTACACAAGTGATAGAATTTCAGCTGAACTTTGCTTTCACAAATGATATGCCAACCTGGTCACCAGGTTATAGGAGATGTCACCTCAGTTTTCTCTGTTACTGGCAGAGGCAACTGAAATGTCCTAAAAGTACCAGTTAAAACGCCTGAACTTATATGGGTCACTTTGCTATAAAAAGAAGATGAGAAAATTCTATTTATATATTTTTATAAGTTTATTTAGTAAGTTTGCTTATGGCTTTTCCACATCTCCTAAGTTTTGGTTTTCCCCTTGCTCATCTTCTGTTCTGACCCCATCTCCCCATCTTTATTGCTGCTTAACCCTTTCTAACCCCAATTACCCCCCACACACAACAGCCATGGACTATCAAGCAACAATATAGATGCCAAAATTCATTATATTTTATGAAGAAAGAGAAAGTGAGAGAAAGAGAGAAAAAAGGGAAGGGAAGGGAAGGGATGGGAAGGGAAAGGGAAAGGGAAAGGGAAAGGGAAAGGGAGAGAGAGAGCCTAAGAGAGAAAAAAGAATGAAAATGTGACAGGAAATAGTCCAGAGTCAAATTGAGAAATTTTACGAGAATTATGAGGACTGTCCCTTTGTTGTTGTGGTGGTGGTGGTGCTGGGGATAAGACCCAGGGCCTCTCCTCTTGGCTTGATAGGCAATTATAGTCCTTTGTCTATAGGAGGAAGTTATAAAAACCTTGAATACTAGAAAAGGGAAAATTCAGAAGTAACCTCCCATTCTCCCCTTCCTTCCACAGGTCTCAAAGTGTTTTCCAGGAATTCTGGATTTAAGAAACCCTCCTGATTCAGCCTGATCAGGAGCTAGGGCTGATCAAGTGCCACAGACGTCATCACTATAAACCAACTGGTGGAAAGTGACCAAAGTCATTCATTCATTCATTCATTCATTCATGAGATCCTACATCCTAGGTAAGGAACAAATCTGATTTGAAATGTTAAATTGTGCGTTGTTTGCACATTTAAAGGTTCCAGCCTAACCACTGAGCAAACTCTCCCCACTTTTCTGCCACTCTGTCATTTCTCATTCAATTTAAGAAACATCTCCTCAGTGTTACAAGGCTACATCCAATAGAAAGCGAATCTCCTTTCCTTTTTATTCTGAGAGCTCCACTTTCCAGTGAAGCCTTCAGCACAATGTGTTATTATGTTTAGCTCTTGCGTTACATGTATCATGCCTTTTCTCTTCCATTAATTTATTGTGTCCAAAAGTGCAAGAGAGTAACATTGTTTGACTGGGTGTTGGGGAGTGAGCTATGCCGAGCCTCAGCTCTTCTTATGCAAACATTATCCCCATAATGGAACATGTCTAGCCACAGAATACGTCTCCCAATTTCTGGTAATGAATGAATTAATTACAAAACCATCATCTTTATTCTCATTTATCTCCCGAAGCATCACTTTGTTCTATTTTGCACCCTCAAGAGTCTAGGTTACCCCAACACAATTTCACACATGCACACCAGATACTTCAGTTACCTTCCCCTTCCATTTCTCTCTCATGGCCTTTCCCCCCTCACCCTGAACCCTTTCTTCTTCCTCCCTTCCCACTTCCCTGTCTTTTTACCCTCACTCATTCTTCAACCCACTATCAATCTCTACCTCGTCTCTCTACTGATGTATTTGTCCTTTCTGTACCCTGTTCCCACCAGCTACCTGGTTCTGCTAAACACAAACACAGCCTAGCCAGCCAGCCTTATAACTAAGCTCTTGCTTTGCTTTTCAAATTCTGAGCCACCTGGGCAGGACTGTACTGATTAACCTTACCTTCCTCCTCTTCTCTTTTCTTTTTCAGACATTTCATGTTTTCTTGCTCTGTTTTCTTTGTACACTCCAGCCTATTAAAGGGGGGAAAGGAAGCATTTTTGTTTTTTAGGCTGTTTCACTGTTTAGTTCTCAAGCTCAGGATCTTTCCACTTCAATTCCCTGAGTGCTAAGATTACTGGAATGTACCAGTTCATAAAACTAGAAATTCTACTGTTTTTGGCTCCTTATAGAGAGTATTTCCTTTCCACGTGGAGAGAAATGTAATTTATGTAATTTCAGAAGTAATTTACCTATAACTTCAAAATTATACTTGAGGACACATATATTTGAAGCTACAATGGTCCAGAGATATATTAAATCCATCTCTTATTTTGCTGATGAGAAGTTTGCATTGGAAGAGTGTATGTATTTCTAGCAAAAGAGTGATCTAATGACATAACACATTCAAATACTGGTTTCAATACATCTGAATTGTATGATTTGAGGCAAATAGCTCAACATATCTGGGTCCTCAGACTTCTTAAGTGCAAAATAGAGCAGCATTACTACTTTATGTTGGGTGGTTGTGGGTGTCTGATGAGGTGCTGAGGTACATGAAGCATTGAGTAGAGGGCTTGGCTCCCTGCCTCCTAGTGGGTGCTCAATCACACTTTTTTTTTTTTCTTTTGGTTTTTCGAGGTCGGGTCTCTCTCTAGTACAGGCTGACCTGGAATTCACTATGGAGTCTCAGGTTGGTCTTGAACTCACAGTGATCCTCCTACCTCTGTCCTGAGGGCTGGGACTAAAGGTGTGTCACCACATCTGGCCAATCACACTTTTTCTTTTGATTTTGGAGACTAGACTGTCTGAGCAGGGGACCATAGGAGGGCTGAGTAGTAATGGTTTTCCTGTTTACTATCTTTCAATTTTCCCTTTCCAATCCTAGTTCTTTTCTACCTTCCTTGGCATTGAGGTAAGAAACTAGTATCCCTGTTACTTTAACATTTGCCTACACCTTTGGATTCAAAAGCTTCGAACCTAACTAAAACAACAACAACAACAACAACAAAATAGGGCTGGAGAGATGGCTCAGCAGTTAAGGCACTTTCCTGCAAAGCTCAATGACCCAGGTTTGATACCCAGTATCCATGTAAAACCTGATGCATGAAGTGGTGAATGCATCTAGAGTTCATTTGCAGTGGCTGGAGGCTAGAGGCCCTGGTGTACCCATTTTCTCTCTCTCTTTCTCTCTCTCTTTCCTTGCAAATAAATAAGTAAATATTAAAAAAAAACCCAAAAAATCCCACAAAATTGAAATGTTAGTTGGGAATTGCTAAAAATGGCTTTTTAAGGAATGCTAAGGAGTCCTTCATAGGTGTTGGGAGAGTTTCACATCTTGATTTAGGAAACAGTAAAATTTACTTTGTGAGTTACAGCTAAATAAACAAGTAAGAGAAAAAATGACTTCTTATGTTTTTATTTTAGAGATCTTCTTTATCCAAACTACTAAGATTATGGATTTGTTGTAAAAACTCTAGATTTTAATTCTTGTTGCTAATTACTAAACATTACTAACATTAATATCTAACTAGGTATGGTGGCTCTCCTATAATTACAGTACTTGGGAGTTCAAGGCAAGAGGACTATCACAAGTTCAAGGTTATACTGGGCGATGCACTGAGTTTCAGGCCAACCTAGGCTAAAAGTGAGACCCTGCTATAAAAATAAATCCATCACTGAATTATTATGACAAAAATCTTTTGAGATATGAAAGAAGTCATCATTTTATGAGAAAAGAATAAGGCAGAATCAGGCCTCACAAAACCTGCTGTCAGAGCTCCTATCTAGAGTGGAATTGGGGTGGAGGAGGCGGGAATTTTGCACGTGAGTACAGTGAGGATAGGAGCTTTATTCTGCTAAGCCATTTCTCCAGAACTCTCACCATCATATGTCAACTATATGGACAAACCTACTCATTGGCTTGTTCCCATCAGGACACATACTGTAGTCATACTGGAGGGCATCATGAAGGTGGACGACGACATATCCTGGAACGTTCTCATTGGCATTCATGTGTTAACCACACTCTTTTTACTGTCAAAGGTATTTCAGCTTGGAAGATAAGTTATACGGCCTGCCTGTCAAGAAGATGAGTGTGGACGGAAAGTGGGTCAAGTCCAGAACGAGAATATGGACAGCGTATCAACTTTTGCTCAGCCATAGGTGCTCTGAACATTCTTAGAGAGGAACACCCACCCACACAATTGCTCTATTTCCTCAACTGCGAATTCTCACAAATGACAGAAATACTCACTTTAATGGGTGAGAGCAACAATTGATAAATAAAAATATGCCACTAGGTACATCATAGAAACAATCCCAATTTCTTTAGCTTTAGTTCGGCAAATATCCACCAATTTCCTGCTACGTGCCTGACACAGTATGCAATGTCATCTTGACAAAGCAGTGTAGGAGAGAGCTTGGCCCAACCGGAGATTATCGAACGGGGCAGCAAAAACGGAGATCATCACGTATGGAGTTACAGTAAAGGGGGAAGAAATATTCTATTTAGTCTGAAAGTTGTGACTATGTGGAAGAGCTTCTGAGCTCATTGGTGAAAGGCAAACTGGTATTCATTAATTCTGTATCATGCATTGTATTGAGCTTTTCAATATTCCTAGTGACCTGGCATTGCTCATCATCTCTAAATATAGTTTATTGCTATTTCCAGGATGGAAATAATTGTAACTTCCCATGCTGTAAACAGGTTTGGACAGAGGAATCACTGGTAAAATCATTTCATTGGCACAACTCTTCTCTAGTCAATGCTCTGCTTGGCACTCGGTGGCCAGCCAGCAGCTGGGAAAAAGACAGTGGCAAAGCTAATAATAGTTTCCTTTTTGCCTTATCCACTTGTGTGTGGCATATGTAGTGTGTGGCACATGCACGCTGTGCACACATGTGTGACATGCAGAGAACATCAGATGTCCTCCATTCTCACTCACCTGTGTGTTTCTTTGAGATGGAATCTCTTACTGAGACCTGGAGATACTGTTATTGGTCAGACTAGCTCACCAATGAGGCCCAGCAATTCACTGTTCTCCACACCTCACATGTCTGGGGTCACAGGCATGTGTGGCCCAAACCAGCTGTTTTTACATGCCAGAGTGTTGAAAAGTCAAGCTTAAGGGGAATGAGGCCCCCTCAAGGCCACAAGTGCTCTTACCCACTGAGGCATGGCCCCAGCCCCAAGTCACTGTCATTAAAGATAAAATGGCATATTGTTCTTTAAATCTTACATTGTTTCTATAACCAAAGCCAGAGTCTATTTATATAGTCTTTACATTCTCAGTGGGAAAAGAACCTTTGCACTCCAAAAACTCAGCTATCTCCCTCTCGTTAATTTACATTAATTTATTTGTTCTGGAAGGCGACTTTGAGCATGCTGACACCAAGGTGTGGCACGTGTGATGTCACAGAGCAGCTGTATCAGGGACTTTTTGGATGGGAGCGACATGGTGTGTAGCGCTTCTACCGAGGAAGCTTCTCTCATGATAAGGCAGTCAGCAAGTGCCAGGCCTTAAAATGGGAGCAAGGGACTTGGGGACTAAAATAAAACCAAACCTAATGGTGGAAACATTCTCAACTCCTTAATTTATCTGACTGGAGCCAACAGGCGCCACTGGGTAGAACATTTGCTCCTGTCCCAGATGCCATGAAGGCCCAGTGGAGCTATTCCTGGGCTTGGCTCCAGATTGATGGATGGGAAGGACTAACAGTGGGTTGAGTTTCAGCCTGGAGCATGGTGTATCAGTGTCAGACTGCAGTCACTGCAAAGTCTTTAGGCACCAAGTGTTCTCCGGAGCACACACCTGCTTGGAGAAGATGTCCCAGCCCCAAGGGGACATTCCTGTAACCCCAACTCCCTTGTAACCCCGACTCTTCTCCTTTAATCTTTAATACATAAGCATGGTTGCTTAGACTTAAGAGTTCTTAGCAGAGGTAGCTTAATGTGTACAAAGTGAGCTTCATATGATCATTGTTTCTGAAAATTTTGTACACTTCTGTAATGGGTACAAAAAGAGACAAGCAATCTTTTGCTGTTTTCGGATCTGGGATTGTAGCTAACAGCAAGAGAAAAAGGTAGAGGATTTTGTTACTGGGAAGTGTGTATAAATCCTAAACTGACTCCCGAATCAATGTCTATGCTCCAGTCCTCTTAGCAATGAATCTTTGAACTGATACAGGCAGTAGTCCTCAATCTACTAGTTACATCCTGATGAAAGCAACTTAAGTTGAAAATATTCCAATACAAAAATCCATGTAGTCACCCAATGGGCTAAAACATCATAATTTGACAACATAGAATACTATAGAGTGAGAGGCATGTGGCCATGTGACCCTATAGCTGGCTGGCTGTCCCTATTCCCAGCAGGTTGTCTGAATTGTGAGAGAACATGATACCATGGATTACTGGCCAGGAACAGAACAAAATTTGAAGGCTCAGTATTCTTTTGACAACATGGTAAAATGGAAAATCTTAAGTGAAAATGTTGCCAGTGAAGGGTCATCTGTACTTAACATTTTTGGGATTATTCATGTACTTGTAAAAAGAAGTGTTTAGAAGATCTTTAAAGTGCTAACACCCTATCAATGCAGATATGAAGTATATGTTCAAGGCTGGGGGGATAGATCACTCCATGACTCACAGCATGAGAACCTAGAATGGATTTTCAGTAGCCATCTGAAATGTCTGGCATGGTCAGGTATGAGTGGTGCATGCCTGAAATCCCAGCACTGGGTAGGCAGAGTCAGGCAGATCTCAGGCTCACTGGCTAGTCAGTCTAACCTAATTGGTGAGCTCCAGGCTAATAAGAGACTCCTATCTCAAAAAGAGGTGGATCATGACCCCTGAGGTCATCCTCTGGCCTCCAAATGCATCTGTCCACACCTGCACGCACACTTACACACATGCACTTCTACACATATTCACATTCCCACATTAAAAATAAAGATTAAATGTGTTGTATGGAGGATTGTTTTCCTTTAAAAATCACCCCCATAATTTCACTTTCAAACTCTGGTGCTCAATAACTGACTGATCAGCCTCATTGTATAGAAGTGGGGGTGATTTTTTTGTAGTAACTTAATTGAAATGCTTGTTGAACACCTGTGGTAGGAGCAGAACCATACACAGATTAGTAGGACATGAATCTTGCCTGCTTTATAAAAAATTATCAATATAAAATTAGGTGCAAAGTGAATATTTCTGTGTAAACATATCTTGAATGAGAAAAGAAACAAGAAGTTACTGGAAGCCTCGATGTTTCAATCTCTTTCTTCTGAGTGATCCTTAGGCAGTCTGTAAGAATGATTTATACAGAAGTGCTTCTGAGCAAAACCTGGCTTCTCCTCCTCCTCCCCTTCATAGAATATTCTATAGCTCCCAGCTACTCCCATCGTTGAGTGGGGCCTATGCAAGGAAACAGCCCTGAAGGTTAATCTTCACAAAGCTTGAAAGTAAACCTGGCTCTGTGTAGAGAATCAAGATACATAAAACATAGTTGCCAGACCAAAATAAGTTATAATAACCATAGATATTGTATCTCCCATGGAAAGAAATTCTTGGTGGTATTCAACCATCTGGGATAATTGTGTAGATTACGTTATGATTCCAATGATGATGATGATTTGTTTTATTTAAAATTTTATTCTGAAATGAATTTAGACCCACAGGAAAGTTGAAAAAAATATAACCAGAATGTCTATTCTTCACATATCTTGCCCTAATATTACCACCATACAATGTGCAACCACTGAAGCTTAGAAATGAATACACATACTCACAATACTATTATGTAAATGTGATGGTTAGGTTTTGTTGTCAACTCGATCTTTTTAATTATCTTGGGTGGGTCTCTGAAGATGTTCACAGGAAGGAAGCTCTCTCATTAGAGGCAGGATATAAGGAAGCTCAGGGAAGCTAGAAACAATACCCTTTCCTGGGAGGGCAGTGCAGGAAGGAAATTCTGGAGACTCAGGAAGCCAATAAGTCTGGGATAGGGTTTCAAGACCCTGCCCTAAGGCTATATAAAGAGGAAAGAAATCTTTGCACCCCATGCCTGTTTTGTTAGTGTGTGTATGGTGTTGGTGATGGGTTTCTCTCTCTCTGGAATTCTGAAAGGGTGTCAGCCTCTTTCACCATTATGGAATTTCCCCTGAATCTGTAACTTCGATAAGTCCTTTCCTCCCATAAACTCTGCCTGGTTTGGAGATTCATCCCAGTGATAGTAACTTACAGATTTAATTTAAAACATACTAGGATTTTGCCAAACTCTCACCTCCAGTGCATTTCTGGTATCGTAGCTGAGTCATATTTCTGTTGCATTTCATATTATGTTTGTCCCTTCCTGCTTTTGATGGTCCCCAGTCTCTAGCTAACTTTCACAGACCTAATGCTTGAAGTAGTACTGCTCAGGTGGTGTGTAGTATGGAATGTTTTCTCTGGTGTAGATTTATCTTATTCAGCTTTGCTGATGCTTTGTTCCTGTGTTATAACCCAATTTTATTTATTATTATCACTTATCTTTTTGCACATGTATGTGTGTAGTGTGCATGTGTGTGTGTGCATGTGTGTGTAGGCTAGAGGTTGACATTGTATAAACCCTCCTTAATTGCATTCTGCTTTATTTTACTGAGGCAGGGTGTATCACTTGAACCCAGGGCTCATCAATTGAGCTAGTCTATCCTGCTTATTCAGGGAATCTCCTATCGACTAACCAGCATTTACCTGGACACTGGAAATCTAAATTCTGGTCTTCATGCTTGCCTGGCACACACTTTATCCCACTGAGCAATCTCTCTAGCCCCTATTATTTTCTCACTAGGATGTTTTAGTATTGGTTTTAAAACTGCTTTAGGCTGCCTTCTGGGTCATTTCAATCTGCATGCATTCTTTATTTTTTTCCCGAGTATTTATTTTGTAACAACAAAGGATGTTCAAAACTCATATTTTTCTGCCCAGTCCTGGAATCCAATAATTTTCCCCAAAGCCTACTAGCATGGCTTTCTTTTTATTGTGCTCTTGTCTCTTCTTAAAATCCTGGGACTCAAGTTACATGCTGAAACAGCTCACAGATGTGATTTGTGCATTACTAATCAGTAGGATTGGCTCATTTATACCCTTTATAAACTGTAGCTATAACAGCACCTGGATGTTAGGTGTGCACACATCATCAAAGGCTGGGAATGCTAGCCTCCAGATACAAGCCTGAGCAAGCCTTTTAAGACAATTGATTTGCAAGCAGGTCACCCTGGACATTTTCCTCCTTGTCCTGTGTTTCAGTGCTGCAGCTATTGGTTTTGTCACAAAGCCTGCTTGTCCCCATCACCACTTCACTTGTTTGAATCCTTCCCAGGGCTTCCCTGGCATATAGCACAGCCTCCTAATGGTTTTTCTGTTTTGATCTCTTCTTTCTCTATCCCATCTTTGACATAGATGCACAAGTAAGTTTTCTGTTTTAAATGCAGTTCTATTGTTCACTCTGCTAAGCTGGTAGAGAATAGTTTTCTTACCTTCTGACAGCTTTTCTATCAAGCTAGCTATTAGTAAAGTATCAGGGTAGTTCAGAATGCTTATTGTGTACATCAGTTGATAGGAGTCGACCCACACTCCTGGTTTCTACCCCCAGATTTCAGATAGCCAATTTTGGGTGAGAATCTGAGAAAGTACCCTTCTAGCAATCCCCTGGCGAGGAGCAAGATGATATCCACACTGCTTCACAAAGAGCTGGCTCTTCACATCCAGGACCTGGTACTTCCCATGGAGCTCTCTGTCATCTTTGTACAGTCTCTGCACATACACATCCCCTAACAAATCCACCCATTCCTCCTTGTCCTCCACATTCTCCTACTCTCTGCAGATTGTTTTCCCAGATCTCTTCTTCCTCCAGCTGGGAAGGATTGCCTCATTCTGGGTGTCAGTAGTGTTGCTATGAGAACCACAACTTGCTCCTGGGTTCATTGATTTACTCATTTGGTTCTTCTTGGTGTTTACGAATTCTGAAGTCTTATCAGCTTTGTTTTCCAGCATCCAGCCCTGATGGTGCACAGCACAGTAGAACACTTAATAAATGTTGCTGAACAAAATATAACCTTCTCAAGAGAAGTATATGATCTTTAATGAAGGTAAGAAGGAGTTTCCAAGAACACGTCAATAATTGTTACTATTAAATTACAGATGCAAAGGTTTTTGAGGACTGGAGAGACGCTCAGTGGTAAAGTGCATTTCCTGCTCAAGGAAGAGAGCCTTCGAGGGCCTAAAACAACCTGAGTTTGTATCTCCAGAACCCATGGAAACACACAACTGTGCACCTTTAACCCCAGAGCCCAGGAAATTGCCCAGGCTCAAGAAAAAAAGCCAATTCAGTGGCGAGAGACTCTATATCAATTAAGAATTGGCGGAAAAGCAATGGAGTAAGACACTTGACGTTTGGCTTTGGTCACCACAGGTGAGTGTATGGAGCACCACAAGGGCACACATATGTGCACACACCACACACACACACACACAGACACACACAGACACACACACACACACATACACAAGCAAACCCTTCTCTGTAGATGCACCTGACTCATACATACCCGTATGTATGGGCCAGAGGAGAACATCGGGTGTCCTCTTCTACCCATCTTCTGAGTTCTTTCCTTGAGATGGAGTCTCTCACTGAGCCCAGAACTGCAATTTTTAGTCAGACTGGCTGACCAGGGAGCCCAAGAATTCTCTGATCTCTGCCTCCAACAGACAGGATTGGGGTCACGGGCATATATGGACATGCCCAGTTGTTACATGAGTGCTGGAGATAAACTCAGGTCTTCTAAGATCCTTATGCTTGGCATGCTTGTGTGGCAAGTGCTCTTACCTACTGAGACATTTTCCCAGCCCCATGAAAAGCACATTTTACAGCCAGCCATGGTGGCTCATACCTTTATTCTCAGCACTTGGGAGGCTGAAGAAGTAAGATTCCTGGGAGTTTGAGGCCAGCCTGAACTAGAGTGAGTTCCAGGTCAACTTGGATTAGAATTAGACTGTCACAAAAAAGCAAAAACAACACAAAAGGATATTTTGAAGAAGACTGGCCCAAGATATAGTATTAGCCAAATAATTTACTTAAACCAGGTCATTCAGATCAGTGTGTAAAGCATATGTATGTCAAGTGTCTGGCAGTTCTGAAGTCCTCTTACATCTGTGTGGACTGTGAATTGACTAGGAATGACTGGCCAATCCACCACTGCATCCTAGTTTTTGCTTTCAACTAGGTCAGCCACTACATCGGCCTCTCCTAGTCTTCTTAACTGGGTTTCTAACCAACCCCTGGTGCCTAAGAAATAGATTTGGTAGTCTATGACCAAGGATGGAAAATCATCACACATTAATTTTTACTAAATTACAAGTAAAATTAAGCATTTCTTTCAATTCAATTATTGAGACAGGCAACAGACACAGTTGAATTGTTGGCATCTGAGACTTTGTTACTAATAGAAAAACCTTGTATTTTTATACTCTAATGCAGTAGTCATATTTATCTATAATTACTTCAAAATGACAACAGGTATTAGATATTCCATTAGATTTTATTAGATGTGCTAATAGAGACAATATACTTCTCTATCACATATTTGAATATATTCTGATATGCAAATTTAAATAAAATATTTCCTTGGTAAACCTATATCTTAAAAATGTTATTCATAAAAAACATAAAAAGAAAAATGTTATTCATGAAATGCAAAACAAATTTCATGTATTTTATAGTATGACTTTGAAACATTAATCTGAGGTGGTCTCCATAGCTTTCAATGGGCTCTCAGTGGACATTAGGAAGGTTAAGAATCCCTACTTCCAGTATAATTAGGACTGTATTCAGTCAAATTTACTTTTAAATTTTTGTTGAATCATAAAGAGGAGGATTTTAAATGAGAAGAGGAAAAATAATCTAATTTCTCTTTGGTTTATTTCGATTTCTGCTTAAAGAGTTTACAAAATAATTGAATGGCTAATGAATTGTGGCAGAACACTTGCTTCTATTATTGTGAACAAACTGCAAGTTTGTTCACATCCTCTGGTTTCATGGGCTTACATGCTCGCAGTGCATTAATAGTTAAATTAATTTCTAATATGTCTCATCTCATTATAGATCTGTGCAGCAGCCTCTTTCAATTTTAAATTGAGCTTCAGGGAAGATTAAATACTTAGGTATTCCAGTTTGTATAAAATTTCTAGATCCATACAAATTAAACTTCCCCTGTCTAAATGACCCTAATCATTCTAATTTAACTAGATGGGGCTTATTTCCTTTTGACAGAACTTGTCATGTTGAATCTCATCCACAGAGATGAACAGCATGCCAAATGGATAATAAGTATTCCAGATGTTGCCTTGCTGCTTTCCTGCAAAGTTATTAATAAAAGTCATTTGCTTCTTTTCTCTTTTCTCCTTTAATATTTCAGTGAATACCACCTTCCTCTCTCCCATTAGATATGACAGTTTAAAAGTACAGTAAAGGGACTGCTGTAGAGAAAGATGCTGTTGTGAAAGTATCTACCCCTCATGTATTGTCCAGCAGGGACTCTGTATGAGCCAAGGCTTGTTGGGACTATGGGCAGGGAAAGAGAATGTGTGTGTGTGTG
>PVHP010007765.1:0-55588 GCA_004024765.1 Zapus hudsonius | reverse complement strand
AGGCTGTGGGCAAGGTATGGAGGGACATGAACACACAGTGACAGGTGATCAGAGGGTAGGGTGGCATGCCAGTGTCCTGCCCAACTTCCTTCAGCTCAGGTAGACCCTTGCTCCCCTGGTACAAGTGAGGTGTGAGGTAGCAATTCACTTGATCTTCATGGGCCGACTCATGGTTAGTGTCTCTCCTCCTGAGTGTCCCAGGACCTGCTCCAAAAACTTCTAGATTCTGGATTCTTCCACAGAAGCCTTAGAGCCATCCAAACCTCCTCTGCACTTCTTTGCCGTCATCCCTCTGCCCATGCAGTCAGCCAGTGTTATGATAAGGACATAGCTTAGTTTTCTGCTCTTCTTAAAACTTTTATTTATTTGCATGTTGGAGTGGGGCATGCCAGGACCTCTTGCCACTACAAAGGAACGCCAGGCACACATTTGTACAACTCTTTGCCTCCAGTTTACAGGGGTGCTGGGGAATTGAACCCAGGCCAGCAGGCTTTGCAAGCAAGTGCCTTGAACCATCTCCCAAGCCACTCAGTTTTCCTGTTCTTGAACTTCACATAAATGGAGCCACACAGTATGGACCCTTGTGTCTGGCTGATTCACTCAACTTTATGCTTTTGAGAGTCAGGTGGGTGGTTGTGTGCTGAGGGCACTCTATCTAACTAGACGTTTTTCCATCTGAATAGTATGCCACTGAACGGATAAACCACCATTTTTATCCACTTCCCTGGTGATGGACACACGAGTGGCTTCTGATCTAAGATTGCTGTTACTATACAGGTGTTTTGTAGACATTGCTTCATCTCTTTGGATAGAAATACAGGCTTCAGATTATGGAATCACGTAGGTGAATGCTGTAAGAATGTCAATCAGCTTCCCAATGTGGACGGAGCACTAACCTTTCCTCGCGCCATGTATGAAAAGTCTATTTGTTTTGCCTCCTTGTCAACACTTGTAATTGCCAAGATTTTTGTGTGATCCGTTTGGGGGGAGGTATGGTGAAGAGAGAGCTTCAAGTGGTTTCAATTGCATTTCTCGACTTGTGACATACGTCATGTTTCCATGAATTTACTGATTTATTCAATTCTTTAGTCTATTTACATGGTCGGCTTTGGGCACGAAGTGTTAGGATTCTGTAGAAAGCCTCATTCTATTCCTTCATAAATATTGCTTGGGTGGTGGTTATTGTCATTTAGATTTTTGGTTTGTTTCACTTCGTTTTATTTTTCATTTTTTGCTGTGTGTATACGATGTCTTGTGTGTGGTATGGTGTGTGTGTGTGTGTGTGTGTGTGTGTGTGTGTGTGTGTGTGTGTGTAATGTATGCATGTGTATGTGCCCTTGGGATGCCCCTTATGCTCACCTGGCATGGAATGGGGGCTTTTGTCTATGGAGGGCAGAGTGGAACATTGGATGAACCACTCCATTTTTTAAAAAACTGGTCTTGTTTTTCGAGCCAGAATCTTCTTATTTTTTTTTTTTTTTTACTAATTCTAGCTTGTTGGACTCTGCAGATTTGAGTCTCTGCTCCCCTGCAGGACTGGGGTTATAGGTATGTGGCCATTTCTCCAGACCAACTTCATTTTTGTTTAAATATTTATAGAATTTGTTCCTTATATCTGAAATTGCCTAACATTGATTTTTTAAAAAATGTACTAGGACAGAATGGGCCACATCACTAGCTTCTGAGGCCAATAATTCCTATCACCACAATTACTTTCGCAAACCTGGTTCCCTTAGCTTCTGCTACATCAAGCAGAGATAGTGATAGAGTTTGCACTAACATTGATTTTTTTTTTAGAATATTTGTCTGGAACTAATTTAGCCTGGCCAATAATGGAATAAAACTTCATGACAATTTTCCAGTATTATTTCTACTGTTATTTTCTTGGTCTGGTCTCTTTCCTCTAACCCTCAGACTGGTCCTTTGTGTGTCTAAAATCACAGATATCCTTATGATTCTCTCAGATTCTATGGAAGCAAGAAGGGGGTGTGGTGGTTTGGATCAACTGTCCCCCATAAACTTGCCTGCTCTGAATGCTTATCCCCAGCTAATGGAAATTTGGGAGATGTAACCTTGCTTGAGGAGGTGTGTTGTTGGATGTGGGCTTAGGGGTGTTCCTCTTGCCAAATTCAGTTCACTCTCTTGCTGCTGTTTTTCACCTGCTATGGCTGAGGTGATGTCCAGCCTCTGCTCATTCCGTGCTTTCCCCTACCATCATGAAGCTTCCCCTCAGGACTATAAGCCAAAACAGAACCTTGCCTCCTATCAGCTACTTTTGGTCGGGTGCTTTGTCCCAGCAATGAGAAGGTGACTACAACAGAAAGTTAGTATCAGAGGAATGGGGTAATTGCTGCTCGAAACCTGACTGTGTGTCCTTTTGAAACTGATTTGTGGGAGGAATGTGGAAAGATTTGAAACTTTGGTCTAAGAGACACCTCCCAATGGTGTAAGCAAGTTGGATGATCATTATGGTCAGAGTTTGCAAGACCAAGAACTGTGCAGGCTTGGTTTATGAGGAGGAGAAAAAGATTTGCCTGAACTGGACCAAAGGTAGTTTGTGTGAGAGGCTAGCTGCATTTTGTCCATGTCTTGAGAACTTGGGTGGGGTTGAATTTAAAAGAAAAGTAATGGTGTGAGCAGATGGATATGATACAGAATGAAATGAAGGATTTGGGCAAGAGATAGCAGCCTGCTTTAAGTGCAATCATCAGAGAGATGACCATCATTGAGATTGGGCCAGATGTTTTGTATTGGGGCAGCAGGAAGAATGCTATTTTTTTTTACATTAGGGAGCCTGAAGAAAGAAGGTTGAAGGAGTTTTCCTGCTCTTAAGGTCAGCTTTATCCCCCTCTGGATTAACAAATTAAGAAGCCTACCTGGTACTATGGGAGTATAACAAGTGCTGGATAGAAAGGGTCATTGATTGGATTTGCAATGCAGATTTTTGTTTGTTTGTTTGTTTTTAGAAATGGCCACTGGGTAATGCGAGGCAGGGTTGTTGGAGTCCCTGCATGGAGACCCAATGTAACAATGAGAATGAACTGTGGGTTACAGTAGAGATCCCAGGATTTTGGACATGCCAGGACTATGTAATGGCTGCCAAGGAAAACTGCTACTTGGGATGGATTTTTCTCTGAGCTGTAAGCAGCTCAGCTGGAGGGATGGAATTGGAACCCCAGAGACTCCATCACTGTTATGGATGGTGGACTTGGAGCGACAGGATTTGATATTTGCTTTAGTTCTTACATGAGTTTGTTCTTTCCTTGCCATATCATCTTTTGTAGTGTGTGTATTTACTGTGTGCCGCTATGTGTTTTTAGTTTTATAGTTCACTGTTAAGAGAACTTGAACTATGGGGATGTTTGAACAATGTTAGAATTAATTTTTTTTAAAATACCTATGGAGACTTTTAAAGTAGGACTGAACGCATTGCACTTTACTTCATGGGTGATCATAGGTTTATCGGAGTCAGGGGAAGAATGTGGTGGTTTGATTCAGCTGTCTCCCATAAACTCATGTGTTCTGGATGCTTTATCCCCAGCTGATAGCAATTTGGGAGGTGGAGCCTTGCTGGAGGAGGTGGATTGAGAAGGTTTATTTGCCAGAGTTCAGCTCACTCTCCTGCTTCTGATTTCTACCTGCTATAGTAGAGAAGATGCCCAGCCTCTGCTTATGCCATGTTTTATCCTGCCATCATAAAGCTTCCCCTGGAGACTGTAAGCCATAATAAAACTTTCCTCCAATCAGCTGCTTTTGGTCAGGTGGGTCATCCCAGCAATGAGAATTTAGCTGCAACAAGGGGTCTTGAGACTTCTGTAGTTGAACTTCATGTCTGGAATTCCATCTGGGAGAACAGGATAGGGACCAGTGTTGTGGGCAACCTCATCACAGGACTGAACCTTGGGCTAAATAGTGTGTCTTCCCTGATGAATTGAAAATAAAATGCTCTCTGGCGGCCTGACTTCCTTCAGTGGCAGATGGCCGCCTATGAGCTCCCAGCTGGGATTTCCAACAACATGACACCTTGTTCAACATCCTTCCCAAAGGCACCCACTAGATTTAAGCAAACCAATTACCCCTTTGTTCCTGGCAGTCTGTTCTGGGGTCTCTGCCTCTGATGCAAAGGTGGCTTGTTTCCTTGCAGTTGACCTTCCATGACCTCTGTCATTCTAAGGCTAAGCACTTGTCTATTTTGCATGAAGGTTTTCAGTAATGTGTGTGTCAGTCTTCCCTGCTCCCACCGATAATGACTTCCCCTGGGGCTCCAGTCCTTTGGTAACTCCAAAAACATCCTAGAGACAAACAGAAAATCCTGCTGAAAATGGCATTATCTAAGGCAGAAGTTTTTGACCTGTTCACTGCAACCACATGGCACCAATATCTGATGACACAGAGATCAGACCTCAGCAGGTAACACCATCCTTGTCTGTGACTACACGGCCCTGGAACCTCTTAGGAAACCTTCTAAATTGCAGACTGAACATAGTGTGTTGTAGATATTCAATCATGGCCTAGAGCAGTTTCTGCTACAACGTGGGTAGGTTTTAAGGACAGCGAAGAAGACCTGGTTGGAAGTCCCTGGGGCCTTGGAAGTGTTCATATATGACGAAGGGTGTATGGTGGCTCTTGACCAGGGACTAGCTTCCTCCTTCCCTGAGCACCACGAGGCTCATGCTGCCCAAGTTCATTGACTCCTACACAGGATCCTCCATGACACGATCAGCTTGTCCGACTAATGCCTGAAGTCCTTCCATATTACCTTCTGTGCCGGCCGGGCTGGAGGATGCTTCTTCGATGCCTCCACGGCATCCCCTGTTCCCTACTCAGGTGTCCCTTACCTTCACATCTCTCTGTGGTGTCACTCCTCCAGGACACCGATGTCCTTCCCTAGGCTCCCATGAGGAAGCTCAGGGCGGTTTTCTCTTAACCCTGATGCTGTGAAAATATACTTGGGCCTCCGCCGCTGGCATGATTTCTTCATCATTGTGTATACTTATCTGGCTCTGTGGGGGTGGGGGGCACCTTGCAGGTGGCTGTTACTAGATTCTGAATGAATGAATTATGAATGGATGAATGGACAGACTGATGAGATGGACTTACCAAAATGAATGGTCAGGGGGAAAAACTGATAAATGGGTAGATAAATAGAGGATTGAAGGATGGATGGATGGATGGATGGATGGATGGATGGATGGATGGATGGACAGATAGGCTGAATATAGGTGGAAGGTAGGAAGATGGGAGGAAGGAAGGAAGAAAGGAAGGAAGGAAAGAAGGAAGGGAGGGAGGGAGGGAAAGAGGGGGGAGGAAGGAAGGAAAGAAGGAAGGAAGGAGAGAAGGAAGGGAGGGAGGGAAAGAGGGAAGGAGGAAGGAAGGAAGGAGAGAAGGAAGGGAGGGAGGGAGGGAAAGAGGGAGGGAAAGAGAAAGGAAGAAAGGAAAGAAGGAAGGAAGGGAGGGAGGAGAGAAGGAAGGAAGGAGAAATTGGGTTCATACAGGAAGAGCTGGCCTTCAGCTTATCTTCAGAGAGAATGAGGGAAAGAGAAAGGAAGAGGAAGGGAGGAAGGATTAAGGGAGAAAGAGAGAGAGGTGAAGAGGAGAGGAGGAGGCAGAGGAGGAGGAAATGGGCTTAACCCTAAGTGGAGAGTGGCCTGAACTTAATGATGACTCAGTTTTTAAATTGGTGTTTGACACACACAAGAAGGAAATGAAATGAGAACAATTAAGGAATAATGAAAGACTTAAAAACCAGAAACAAGCAGGTAAGGGAGTCATCCACGAAGGCTGGACCAGAAATGACTAAGGAAGTCTTGAGGCCAGGCTGGGTTGGGGGTGGAGGCACCTTGAGGATTGTTCCAAAGAACCCAGAGAGCAAAGAAGAGGGTCTAAAGTCACAGCCGGACCATGACTGCCCATGGTGGCCCTGCTCCTAGTCACCACTCTAATCCAAGCCACTGTCGCCTCTTGGCTGGGTGTCCCCTTCTTTCCTTCAATCTTCTCTCCTGATAACCAGACAGATGGCTGCGCAAGGTGATTGTCATTTCCTCATTCCTTACCCTTCTGTAGCTCCCCAGTGCACAGCAGATAAAACCTAAGTGCCTGGCATTGCTCTCCAAGTTCTAGTCCAAGAGGTGAGCTGTTCTACAGTCTCTTTCAAGCCACCCAGCCCTTCACTCAGGACAAGCCAGGATTCTGATGTCCTCAAAACATCCCATGCTCACTCCAACCTCAGGACACTGGAACATGCTGTTTTCTCTGCCTGGCCTCTGCCCTCCTCATTTCTCCTTCTTGGGCTTCAAGTTTAAGTTTCAAGTCAGGCTAAGTCTTATAAAACAGTTAACTGAATTGTTAATTCTCCATCCTTCTCTTTTACTGTACTCTGGCACTTCCTCCTAGCCCTTGTCATGTCTTATAATTATGGCTTTTATTCGTTTATTTGTTTTCATGCATTCACATTCTTTTAGACTATGAAGACACAGACTATCTTATTTGTTAAGATGTCACCCAGCACTTCACACACTGAGGTACACAACAGCATCCCCTGTGAACGATGGCTCCAGCTCAGGCTTCAGGCATGGCTAGATCTAACAGTCCGTGCTGCTGATCATCTCTTTCGGGTCTCATCTCGATCCTATTCCCTCTGTGTGGTCTTCATCTTCAAGCTGGCTTTGTTTCTTCTGTCTTACTCCTCCAATGAAAAGGGAGACATTCCTTCCCAGCCATTGACCCACTTGACAAATCTTCACGGTTGGCTCACTACATGTCAGACGCTGTTCAAGGAGTTGAGGCGTTACCTGGAAGATGGCAGGGTCATTGAGACTGGGGGGTCACATGCTAGGGAGGGGACAGACAATGAGCAGGCTGGGGGTGGCTAGTTCTCCAAAGCCATCAGAGCTGGGACAGAGTTGGAGAAGGTCGGAGGGAGCAACTATAAGAACAGCTGATGGGAAACACTTCACCATCTCCACCAAACTCACCACCGTGCACACAAGGGCAGGACTGTCACTCAGAGGGGACATAGTCTTCTGTTGTAATGTCACCAGAAAGGGGGATGTGAGGGCTGGGGAGATGGCTCATCAGTAGGAATGCTTGCCATGTAATCCTGATTTACCCTGGGTTCAGTTCCCCCAGAACATATGGCCACACACACCTGTCACCCCAGTCCTGCAAGGAGCAGAGACTGGGGTTCTCTGGTCAGCCAGTCTGCCTGGAAACAGCAGCTCTGGGGTCAATGAGAGACTCCATATCAAGGAAATACACACATGATGGGTAGAGGCGGACTCTGATGTCCTCTGGCCTCAGCATGTCATAACTGCACACGTGTGTACATGTACCACACACACGAATGCACACACACACACACACACACACACACACACACACACATGCACAGGGTTGTGGACAATAAGGCAAACCTAAGAGAGATCACTGGCTTAGGACTGAGGGCTCTGGACACAGAACCTCCCTCCATGATGCCTAGGATTCCGCAGGACACCAAGCATCACATGACAGGCATCACATGACAGCAAGTGGGCCTTCCTTGCCCCATGGCTTTGGCCGGTGGTTCTCACCTTCTGAACAGGTCACTGGTAGGAGGTTCTTGTGTGGAATGTCACTCTCAGTTTACATGGGGACAAAGGGCCTGACATCACCAATCACCTGTTGGCATCACTGACACCCCTCATCACTGACTGGGGACTCAGCAGCCCTGACGGGACACATTATTATCCAGTCATTCCACTCTGGAGAACATTTTCCTTGACTATACATGTTCGTTACATTTACGTCACTGTACCCAAGTACCTGATGGCAGCAGCTTCCGTCAGGAGAGGTCACTTGTATCTCAGGTTTTGGGGATACAGTCCATCATGGTGGGGAGCCATGGTACAGCCCTGTTTGCAGCTTTTACCCAATCATAGCTGGGTATTCTATTCCCAGGAAGCAGCAGAGGTCAGACCAAACTGGAAGCAGGACCAGACTCTATATATAATCTTTAAGGCCCACCTCTAGCCACCCAAATCCCCTTGGGCCCTACAGTCCAAAGGTTCCACAACCTTCCAAAACAGTGCCAACCCTCTGGGCACCAAGTGTTCAAACACAAGAGTTACAGGGGGACATTCAAACGCACACTGAATTTCAAGTCCAGGGACACCTGTGCCTCACCTGCCTCATAGGACCTAAAAAGAAGGGAGTGAAGAAACATGCAGAATTACTGCACAGGTGAAATCTCCAGAAAGGAGGAGTCCCAGGGCTGTTGGTTTGGGGAGGAAGGAAATCATTGAGCAGGCTTGTCCTCAGTCTTGGAGGGCTTTTCTGGGTCCTTCATTCAAGGCCCTAAATGAGAGATAGAGTCAAGATGTCAAGATGGATGAGACAGGAGAATCAATGCCGTCAGAAGGGGTTTGCAAATGACTGCCCTGGTGTTGAGAGCAGATCCAGGCTCATCAGGAGTGTGTGCTGGGATCCATTAATAATGTCTGACAGGGTATGGAAAGAGGAGGTTTCGTACACATGCCAGACATTTACCTTCCCTGATCAAATGGTAAGCATCATGCCTCCTAGCAAAAACTGCCTGGCAAGTAGATACAAAACCATACAATGATATTTCTGAGGCCACATGTCACAAAGAAAATAAAAGGCTCTGTAATCCTGCCTCCACCAGTGTATACTGTGTGACTTTGGGCACGTGCAAAACCTCTCTGATTCTCAGTGACTTCCTGATTATTATAGCCATATCACTCCCAACACAGAGGATTTTGTTTTTTCAGGATTTGGTGGTTCTTACATGGGGGAGTCACCAAGCCCTTTTCTATTTCCTTCCAATCATCCAGGATCCACCTAACCTGAGGAGGTGAGAAGTCAGGAAATGGACCAGACCCTGGCATAACTCAGGGATAGTGAGTGCAGAAGGGCTAAGCTGAGAATGAACCAGACTAGAAATAGAATGCTGTGGGGAGCTTTAAACCAATCCTAAAGCGTCTAGAACCGGGAAGAGAAGCTTGGGGAGCCTGAGTTTTAAAGCCAGACGAAACTCCTACATCCTGACTGTGTGACATCACCTCTCCAGGTCTTGGTGTCTAATGGGAGTGGTTAGACACCATAGTGATCTCAGAGATCAAGAGAAGGTGTTGAGAGGACCTTGTAATAAAACAGTGGTCAGTGTTCTGTGTGGCCAGGAGGTACACATGGGCCCCTTTATCTCGCTCACACCAGGAGAATGAGAGAAATAAAACCAGCCCAAACAGGAAATCCCCCTGCTCCTTCCCAGTGAGAGGCCATGATGGGGTTGGGTGTCCATGCTGTGCGGAGGTCTCTGAGTCTATCCGGACAGATGGCTTCTCCAGAGACCATCCTTAACGACTGTGGCAACAGGACCTCCGCTTCCCATCCTAATGTCCCTGTAATCAGCCAAGGATCCTCACAGTCAACGTTTGGAAACAATTAGCCCAGTTCATAGCCTTAGTGCTAACGTGGGCATGAATGTGAATGACGGGGAAACAGTTACAGACGCCCAGGATGAGGTCACCACCAGGACAGGGCTAGCAGCTGTCACATGGGTGTGAGCCACTCTCTCCTCCAGGGAACACCTAGGACCCACAGCTGGAAGCCTGTGGCCAGGGTTTCTGAGCTGGCACCAAGTCAGCCAGCTCTGACCTCTGCATAAGCCCACCCAACCACCAATCCATCCTCCACCACCAGGGAAGATGCCATAACTCTCAGACTACTGAAGTCTCCAAAACATAGCCTCACCTCTGGGTGACTCTCAGGACAGGTCCTCCCTGGGATGAACAAAGGATGGACAATGCTAAGCTATGAGAATGGCTGTATAGTGACCAGGCCCATACCTGCTGGGGTCCCGGCTTGGCCATGTGTGGTCTGCATGCATAATTCCACTTCTCTAAGCTTGAAGGCTTCATTTGTTATTTCTTTCCCTTTTCTTTCTGAGTCAGAATCTCACCATGTAGCCAAGGTTGGCTTCAAAGTTCCTACATAGTGCAGGCTGGCCTTGAACCCATGATTCTCCTAAATGCTGGGATTAAAGGGTGTGCACCACCACACCCAGTTTCAGGATTTTTTTCACATATACAAGATTACTTAGGGTCATTTTTTATATGGGTACAGGGAATTGAGCCCAGATCTGCAGGCTTTGCAGTCAACTGTCTTTAAGCGCTGAGCCATCTCCCTAGCTGGATATGGTCATTTTTAGAAGTAGACAAACGGGCTTCATGCAATGAGAGGACTAGGTCATGCATCTGGCTTTACATGGGGACTGGGGGAATCAAACTCAGATCAGCAGACTTTGCAAGCAAGTACCTTTAACCACTGAATCATCGCTCCCAAGCCCAACTTTTTCCTTTAAACTGGAGAGTGGGGGGCTAGGGAAATGGCTCAGTAGGTAAAGTACTTGCCATACAAACATGAGGACTTGAGTTTGACCCCCAGCACCCACATAAAAGCCAGATGAGGGGCTGGAGAGATGGCTCAGTGGTTGAGGTGCTTGCCTGCAGAACTTGATGACCTGAGTTCCATTCCCCAGTACCCACATAAAACCAGATGCACAGAAGGGGTGCAGACATCTGGAGTTGGTTTGCAGCTGCTGGGGGGCTGTGACACACCCATTCTCTCTGTCTCCTTCTACTTGCAATTAAATCAATAAAATATTTTTAAAAGCCAGATGAGTGAGTGTGTGCCAATAATCCCAATGACAGGAGGATCCCCAGAACTTTCTGGCCAGCTAGTCTAGGTTTAGTGAGAGACCCTGCCTCAAAAAAATTAGGCAGAAGGGCCAGGTACTTGACTCAGTGGGTAAGGAGTTCAATCCCCACCATCCACTCTAAAAGCCAGGCATGGCCCACACACACCTATAACCAGAACTGAGGAGAGCAGAGACAGGAAAATTGCTGGGGCTCCCTGGTGAGCCAGGAGAGCTGACAAACAGAGTGAGAGTGAGAGACCCTATCTCATCGAAACAGGGGGAAGGACAATAGAGGAGGCCATCTCATGTTGTCCTCTGGTGTGCACATGGCACACATGGCATACACCACACACTCCACAACACACAGACAGCATACTTACATCAGAGAAAGAAGATGGAGAGCAACTGAGAACGACAGCCAATGTTGACCCCTGGCTCCACAACCATTCACACACATGCACACATACATGCACACCCACACACACATGAATACACATATGCACACACATGCACACACGTGCACATGCGCACATACCCCCCACACATGCACACACACATGCACACACATGCACACACATGCACATACACACATGCACACTTACCCACACACACACATGAGCCCACATACACACACATACACCCTCACACATACACACACATGCACACACACCCGCACACATGCACACATACTCTCACACATACATACACACTCACACATGCACACACACCCACACACATGCATACACACATGCACACACATATACACACATGAGCCCACATACACACATATATATACACACATGCACACATACACACACATGAACCCACATACATACTCACACATACACACATGCACACACACACTTCCACCCCACACATACACGTGCCAAAAAATAAAATCAATAAAATAAAAGCAAGAATGCTGCAGGTGTGACGGTACATACCTGTCAACCCAGCATGCTGGAAGCTGAGGCAGGAGGATTTGGAGTTAAGGCCAGCCTAGACTACACAGCGAGACCTTGTCTCGGAAAAAAAAATGAGACAAAAGAAAAAAATAGAGAGTGTTTATTGAAAAAGGAAATAGATACTAAAAAGAAAACAGAATATTCTGCCAAATGTTCCTATATCTTGTTTTTATTTACTATTATTATTTATTAAGTAAAAACTTTGTATGAAAGTTGAGGCTCAGCAGTCCGGCAACTTGCTAGAAATGGACAGGTGAAACCAGAAGCTAAGGCATGCTTGCCGCCAAGGTCAAGGCTGTTGGCTTTGGGATACAGACATGGGCCATTGGCTGCCCTGACCTTGGAAAGTGGCATTTCTGATGAATGGGGTCAGGTCATCCTGGTGAGGCAGGGAACCTGACAAGCACATGGTAACTTGGTAATGTCATCTCCTTGCCGGGGGCAGCTTCCTTAGCCCGCTTGGCTGGGTCTCAATGGAAACTTGAAGGCCCTCTGTTATAGTAGCCAGCACTGCCCACCTGTGTCGAAATCATGGAAGCCGACCTCATTCCACTGGGAGGAAAAGACCTTTGACCTTAGAGGTTGGTCACGTGGTAGTCTGAATGGATGTCCCCAATAGATTCAGGAGTTTTATTGAAAACTTGTCTCCAGCCTCCTGGCTGGAGGAGGTGTCACTATCTATATACCCTGACTTCTAAATAAAACTTTATTTTCATCCCCTACCTGGCAGTGAACATTCCACTGCCAACTGGGAGACAGGGGAGAAGCCAGTTTGGTCTCTCTTGAACATGAACTTTCATGAACTACAAAGACCCCCAGGCATGGATGAATCCAGAATGTCTGCTCTTTACCCTGCATTGGCGCCTTCTTGGTGATCTGAAACAACCCTCATATGATGCATTTACTCTGTGGTCCTTCGAGAAAGACTTAACTGATCAGGCTGGAGAGATGGCTCAGTGGTTAAAGCACTTGCTTGCAAAGCCTGCCAGCCTGGGTTTGATTCCCAGTATTCGCATAGAGCCAGATGCACAAAGTGGCACATGCATCTGGAGTTTGCAACAGCAAGAGGCCCTGGTGTTGCCCATTCTCTCTCTCTAATAAATAAAATTATTTAAAAAGAAAGACTTCAGTTCTCTGAGCTTCAGTAAATAGCATTCATACCACCTCTTACAAAACTCTCATAACTCAGCGGTGACAGGTACAAACCCCTCAGTGAACAGTGACCCTCACTGTCACCCAGAGCTGTGCTTCTTGAGGAGGAGTGTGTAGATCAGACCCCAAGGAGTGACATTGTGGGGTACAGCCCTGGAAGCAGAGCCCCTGCTGGTAGATCGCACGCAAGAGAAGGGGGTGAGACCCTTCTGGAGGCTCAGGGTGAGCTGGGGACCCGTGAGGACGGCGATACTCCTCACCGTCTCTGATGTGTCTTCTGGATACATTGTATGCAAACTCTCCACGTTCTTTTTTATAAAAATATGATTTGCTTATTTATTTCAAGGAGAGAGAGAGTAGATATGCCAGGGCCTCCAGCCACTGCAAGTGAACTCCAGATGCATGCGCCACTGTGCATCTGGCTTTATGTGTGTACTGGGAAATTGATCCTGGGTCATTAGGCTTTGCAGGCAAATGCCTTAACCACTGAGCCATCTCTCCAGCCCCTACTCTTTAAATTTTTTTTATGGGGAGGAAGATATTTATTGAACAGATCAAGGGGACGTTAATTAACAAGGCTGGCCCCCTTTCACAGAAGCAAGCAGAGACAGAGACAGAAGCCCACCACCCGCACCACAAGCAAACACACTCCAAACTCCTCTTTAAATTTTTGATACAACCCTTTCTAGTTGGCACAGGATTCAAAGAAACCCTTCAACCCTTCCTCCTAGCTTGGGAACTGGCAGTCCACTAAGGACAGCAGCCTTGTGATGAAGAAGGGTGATCTGATGGTCGTGACCTCTGATAGTCTCTGCTCATTGGCTAGCGAGAGATGCCAGTGTGTGTGTGTGTGTGTGTGTGTGTGTGTGTGTGTGTGTGTGTGTGCATGAGTGTGGATGTGTTTATGTGTATATGTGTGCAGATGTATGGATATGTATGTGTGCAGATACGTGTATTTTGTAGGTATGTGCACATGTACATTGTGTCTGAGTGCAAGTGCATGTATGTGTGTGCATGTGAAAGTGTATATGTGTGTCCATGTGTGTCTGTGACATGTGGTGTGATGCTCTCTCCTCCACAGCCTCCTCTTCCTGGACCAACGCAGCGCTGCCCTCAGAGCCTTCACATTCCCCGGGGAGCCCGCCTGTCATTTTTCAGGGCTGCTGGCTGCAGATGGTCACATATTAAATTCTGCTCAGCCACCCTCCCTCCCAGCTGGTGGCTGCTCTGGCTGGCCAGGAAAATTCCCCAGAGACCAGCTCTGGGCTCTGGACAAGGTGTCCTGCTCCTTGCCGACCCTCCGATGACCCTCTAATTAAGAGAGCAGACTCTCAAGTCAGTGCCCAGACCACAAGGCAGCCCCCAGCCCAGCGTCCTGGGGGGGTGGAGCCAACTGCATGGAGCCCCTCGTCTCTAGTGGCCACATGGACCTCTCTCTTAATCTCGGGGACACCTGCTGTATCTAGAACTGAGAGAACTCCAGGGGCGGGGAACTTTCCATGAAGTCGGGGTGACACCAGGAAATCCAGCAAGACTCCCTTTTAGCCTTGGCCCCGGGATTGGTATCCCTCACTGTCATGGTTTGATCCAGGTGTCCCCCACAAACAAATGAATGTGTTCTGGGTAACTGATCCTCAGCTGATGGCAGTTTGGATTTTACAACCTCGATGGAGCTGTGTTGTTGGGGGCGGGCTTATGGGGTTATAAGCCAGCTTCCCCTTGCCAGAGTTTGGCACACCTTATTGCCGCTGTTTCCAGTGCTGTGAAGGAGGTGATGTCCACCCCTCTGCTCATGCCATCGCATTCCCTGCCAGGATGGAGTCTCCCCTCGAGTCCATCAGCCAAATAAACCCATTCCTCCACAAGCCACTTTTGTTTGGGTTCTTTCGGTGCAGCAACTAGAAAGCTGACCGCAACATTCACCCACCCTCATGGGTCCTTCCCTGCACAGAGGGCCATCTGCCAGGGTGATTCCAGCCACTGATCCCCCAGAAGGAGGCACAGGGCCTGGCAGACCACAGCTGCCCACAGAGGCTCCACAGAGCCTGTCCACTGAGGCTCTGGAGAAGGAAACCCTGGGAACAGATGTGGAGGTCCAAAGAGGGAAAGCTAAAAGATGAACGATAAGTAATGGTTGGGGTTTATCAGACTGCTATACCAAGGTCAGCCATGACAGTGTCCTGGCATCGTGTCACCAAATGTCCACTCTGACCCTGAAAGTTAGTGCTTTTGTAATCAGAACCATTCTACACAGGGAAAATTGAGGCACGTGTATGCATAGTGAACGGCCCCTGGGAGACCCAACTGTAAAACAGCCACATCAAACCTGGGAAAGTCGAAGCCCACAGTTAAAGAAGAAAAACTGTGTCACACTGACTCCCGCCAGCGGACTCTGACCTCTGACCTCTGACCCCAGCCCCTATAGCATCACTGATGACTATCATGACTTGGGAATTCTTACAAAGTCTTTTACACACACACACACACACATTTAGTGCACACATACATGCACACACCCTGGTTGTTCTCAGTGTGGTATTGGCCTGAGATTCCCCACAAATGGGAACTGTTTGCCTTGGCTAATGGCATTTTTATGGTGACATTTCAGACACCATGGGGAGTCTGAGCTGGGGCCACCACATGCTCCTCCCAGATCCCTCACTGTGGTGAGGAGCCATGAACTCAGTGCCCCCCAGGTTCCAGAGGGGTAACTCAGGGGATAGGAAGCAGAAAGGCCAACAGACATTCATCATTCATGTAACTCATCCAAACTCTGATTTCTTTTCCTTTCTTTTTTTTTTTTGGCTGTCTTCTTATAACTGACACACAATAATTACACATATTATGGGCTATAACATGCTGTTTCTATCCATGTACATCCAGTACAATGATCACATCAGGATCATTAGCAAACCCATCATCACAAATATTGATCATTTCTTCCCAGACGTTTTCAAAGCTGCTTCTCCAAGGCCAACCACGCTAGCACACATCCGTAATCCCAACACTAGGGAGGCTGAGGCAAGAGGATCATGAGTTCAAGGCCAGCCTGGGGCTTCACCGCGAGATCCATTCTCTCTGCGCATTTTCTGTTTCTTAAAAAATCACAGTAATACATGTGGTGACCTGCAGCATGTCCCATCACAAAACACAGGGACTTACTACTTATGAATCTGTAGCCCAGACTGATGGTCCCCAGCCTCACTCCCTTGCACAGTCTCTGGTACTGGGATTCCATTTGGATGTTGAGGAATCCCACATGAAAAAAATAAAACAGAGAGACAGGGGCACATGGCCCACCTGGGAGCCAGGAACAACCTGAGCTATGCTGGGATGGAGATGACCCTGGAGAATCCAGCCACACTGCAGGATTGCCTCATCAGCCTAAGAAAGCTTCCTGGAGGAAGAGAAGTCCCCTCTGAGACCTAAGGAACTAGCAGGGTTCTGCCAAGTGAAGAGGAAGGTACTGAAAACAGGAAAAGGAACTTGTTCAAAGCCCATCTGGGTAATTGAGTCACTCTGTCTAGAAGTTTCTGAGGTGGCCAGGAGCCATGTCAGTAGGGTCCCATAGCTCATTCTACCTTGAGGATATTGGATAGTCACCTGGGCATGAAGGAGATTAGTGGATTTTCTTGTGTTTTTAAGAAAGCCATCTGACTGGTGGGTGGGGAATGGATTGGATAGGTATGGGAGCACCAGTGTGGATGTATGATTATGTGTTCCTAATTCTCCAGTTATCTAAAGTATTTTTCAAGGGGGAGACCAAAGAGTGCAAGGAAGGAAGAGGAAATCTAATACACAAACAAAGGTGGAAGGGAGAGACTGAGGGGGGGAGAGAAAGAGGAAGAAATATGAAAGGAGGAAGGGAGAGGAGAAAGAAAAGAAGGTAGACAAGAAGGAAATTTAAAAAGAAGGAAAAGATAGAACCCACCTCCATGAGGGTGGAACATAAGTAATGAACTTAAAACCAAGGAGGGAATATTACTTGGAAGGTAAAAAGAAAGTTTGCCTGTTTAAAAAAAAAATGGAATGTGGCCGGGCGTGGTGGTGCACGCCTTTAATCCCAGCACTCGGGAGGCAGAGGTAGGAGGATCACCGTGAGTTCAAGGCCAGCCTGAGACTGCAGAGTGAGTTCCAGGTCAGCCTAGACTAGAGCGAGACCCTACCTCGAAAAACCAAGAAAAAAAAACCAGAATGTGTAAGTGACATGCCTGGTTGCCTCTGTTCTCTTGCCTTTTCTCTGGAATTGACGACCTCGGTTTTCCTTCCTGCAGAAGAGCCTTTTCCCAACAGCAAAGAGTAACACCATCTCCAGCTGAATCGTAGCAACCCCAGTAGAAAGATGGCATCCTTCACCCTGAAACAGCAGAGCAGGTCCAGGGAAGGGCCCTAATTGGCCCTGCTTGAGTCACACGCTCACCTTCCCACTTTGTGGGAAGAGTGTTTCCATCTCTGATTGACTTTGGCCTTGGCCCCAGTCCTGACCTCTGTGGCCATAGAAGTAGACTCTCTGCTCAGAGGACAAGGCTCTGAAACATCATTGAAGCCATTGTGAAGATGGGACCAAGATGGAGACCTCCTCATCTCAGCTAGAAGGTCTGAGAGAATTCTGGAAGGGAGAGAGGAGAGAAAAGAGAATGTTAGGTCAGCCACACAGACATGGATGACATCAAGGTAGTGGTCCTCAGAAGAACATGACGCCTACACACTGCGGTCTCCATCTCCTCTGGGGACTGAGGCAGCCATACCTGAACTGAGTGTGGAATTTGGGGACCAGTGGGTCACTTCCTACACCCTGGAGCACGAAGTGGGGGCCTCTGTGGAGGTTTGCTGTCTTTGCTTTCCTGTTTTTATTCATTCCTGACTTGATTTAGTCATAATTTTTAATACACCTACATGTGTATCCACGTGGCCCCAGGTTTCAGCAGGAGAGACAGACACACACTGTTCTCAAATCCTAGCTCTTTCTTGGTCACAGTTAATCTTTTCTTTTTCTCTTACTTATTGAGAAATTTAAAAGAAATAGCTTGTTTATTTATTTGTAAGCAGAGAGAGAGATGGAGAGAGAGAGAATGTGAGCGCCAGGACCTCCAGCCACTGCAAACAAACTCCAGATGGATGCACCATCATGTGCATCTGGCTTTACGTGGGTACTGAGGAATCAAACCTGGGGTCGTTAAGCTTTGCAGGCAAGCAAGCGCCTTAACTGCTGAGCCATCTCTCCATCCCATGATCACCCCCCACTTTTTTTGTAAGAGATCAAATGAGACCCCAGGAAGCAAAAGGGTCCCTTAGCTCCTAAGTGGCAGAGCTGGTGTTTGTCACAGATCAGCCTACGTTCCCCGTTCTCTCTCCCACACTGTCTTGGGGGATCAATGCCCTAGACACTCCTCACTTGGAGGAGAGCCTTAACTTCTGAGCCATCTCTCCAGCCCCAACAAATGCTTTTTAAAATGTTTACCCGACCCAAGGACAGCTAGAAAGAACCTTGGTCCTGTGGTTACATTTATCGTTGAACAAGCCCTTGGGAACTCAGCCATCCTCTAGTTCTCTGAGAGTTTCCTGTGTCTTTCAAGTCAAGGTGTTACAGACATCATGCTTGCGTTGTTTGTTCAGACCCCAGAACACTGTTTCATATGTGTGTATATACATGCGTGTCTGTGTGTGTACAGGTGCATGTGGAATTCAAGTTGTCATCCTCAGGAGTGCCTCCCACCTTGTTTGGTTGTGTGTGCGTGTGTGTGTGTGTGTGTGTGTGTGTGTCCCCTGTGCTACGGCATCTGTGTAGAGGTCAGAGAGCAGCTTCTGGTGTTGGTCTTCACTTTCCACCTTGTTGGAGATACGGTCTGTCCTTTCTCACTGTAGCATTCACCCAGAGAGCTGGCCTGCAAACTTTGAGGGATTCTCTGTCTTTCATCTTGAACCTGAGCCAGATGCTCTGGCATTAGAGACACTGGTTCTAGGGAAACAAGTTCAAGTTCTCACATATGTACGACAAGCACTTTATCTACCGAGCCATCTCCCTAGCACTTTTTGTTTGGAAATAGTCTCTCTCACTGTTCTAGAACTTATCAGATAGGGTGCACAGGCTGTCAGCAAGCCACAGGGATCCTCCTGTCTCAGCCTCCCCACTCTTGGGATTTACAGGCATGCGCCATCATGCTTGGCATTTAGATGGGTCCTGAGGATGGAATTCAGGTCCTCATGTTTGTGAGACAAGGATTTTACTGACTGAGCCATCTCTCCAGACTTCCAGAATGTTGTTCAAATATATCTGCCGACACTGAAAATTTAGATTTTATAGGAAATCTGAATTGGGGTTTTTTCTTGAGCACACCGAAGACTTGGCACTCTTGGGGTTACATTCTACATGACAGCGTTCTCAGCCAGCACCGTATCACCCTCCCACCCCACCCCTTGCCTTGTCTGTGTGCCCCCTGCTTCTCCAAAGTTCTCATGGGATCTGTTTCTCTCATGCATTAATAGGTTGGCTCCTGCAGCCATTTGTGCTGGCCGCCCTCATGTAAGAGCCACTGGTTGTGTATATCAGCTTCCCCTCCTGACCTACCCAGAACCCTCTGCTGAAGCCCCTCTGAACCCTCCTCCACCATTGTGTTCAAAACCTCCAGGCCAGGATGGGACCCAGGGACAGGTGAAGCCCACCCTGGCCTCTCTGCAGTTGGTTTTCACCCCCAGCCTATTAGACGGAGCTGCTGAGGAACCACAGGCAGTCTTTCGAGTGGGTTTCATCACACGGAAGACGAGCAACTGTTTTACCCACTGTGACGGGAAGATGGTTTGAAACATCAACTGATTTACCTTCATTCAGCCCATGAAGTGGCCCCGGGCTCAGCAAGGCTCTTCAGTGAGCAGATGAGAAGAAAACAAGACATGGAAAGTCCTTCAGATTGCCGAAGGGAGCTGGGGGAGCCTCTTTAATCACTCGAGGATGATTTGTGCCCGCCCACTTCTAAAGGCTGGGTAGAATTGAGACTCGGTGGCTCACACTCCAATTGGAAGTGCTTAGTCTGTACTTTAGACACCGTCTGCAAACTGATACGTCCTCAGAGCATTCCACCTGCCCAGACCTCACCTGAAGCGTTGACATCACACACATACCTGGGTTTCAAGTTTGACTCCTTCCTCCTCAGGGAGAGAGAGAGAGAGACAGAGAGGGAGAGAGAGAAAGAGAGAGAGAGTCAACAGTTTGCTCCAGGCTGGGCCAGCTGCTTTGTCTGGGTTCCCATCACAGTCTTGCCCAGAAGCCCCTGAACCATGAAACCCCTTCCTCCCATAGTCCCAGTTCAAGGGACATCGGTTCCAGCCCCTTAGCTGCTCAAGCTCCAAGTTGAAAGTCAGTCTTCCCTTTGGTTTAGAGAGGAAAAACCCACGGATCTTAAGATTTCCAGGTACTTTGGATATAGGGAATAGAGTGTGTCAGAGTGTATGAAGTGAGACAGAGAGGGAGGGACAGATAGGACAGTCCCTTGCTAGGATCCCTTGATCAGGAGTTCCGGGCAAGAGGAAGGCTTCTGACCCATCCTGGAATATTCCCTATCTCTTGTCTCCTCGCCCTTATTGCTTTGTGGATACCTTCTATGGGCTGAATCCAAGGGGAGGGATGTCTAATGACTGACTTGGCCTCCCAAGACACCCAACAGGGTGATAACAGATGGGTGGACTAAGAGTAGCCAACAGACCCCATAGCACCCAGACCCCTTCAAGGCTGAAAGATGAGAGACAGAACCTCACTGGGCTGTTTGGTCTCAGGTGCCATAAATGGACTTGCAAAACTCCAGGCGATTGAGGATCATAGAGGAGCAACATGGAGGAAATCTAAGGCTTTAAGATGAAGCTGTATAGCGAAGCCTCACGGGCAAGAAACAGAGCCCCAAGTCTCCACACGATGAAGAGTCTGTGAGCAAAGGGACAGCAGAGAAGAGGGGACTCTGTTAGCTTTGAAGGGCTTGGAGCTCAGGAAGTAACATGGCCAGGCTAGCCCCTAAGAAAGAGCTCTATCTTGGGTGGGGGGCATGTACATTGTCGAAGGTGAAGAAGAAGACAGAGAGAGGGGTCAGTAGATCAATCTTGGGGTACAATCAGAGCCTTTTGGACTGTGTGCATGTGACATTTGATTCAACTGCTAACACATCTCGGACCCCCATTGCTGGCCTGGGAGAGAGGCTGAAGCCCTGGGTAGGGGGTGAGAGACTGAGACATATGCTCCCAACCCTCCACACCTAGTGACTCCACAACCCCAGGAGTTCACGACCTATATGGATGGCAGGAACATGAAGACTCAATTACTGTCCCCAAACACAGCCTCCATCCTGTGTGAGCAGGGCCATGCACATGGGAGTGGCCTTAACAGAAATTGGAGATAGGGAATTACTAGGAATTAAGGCATCCACAACTTAAATACAGCATCTCGGGATGGGGAAAGGGGCAAGAAGAAGCAAAGCCCCAGAAATGTGCTGTCTTCCAGCCTTAGACAAAGGATCAAATCTACCTGTAGCAAAATATAACACCCACTCCCTGGCTCAGGTTCTTAAATGGACCACCACTCACCTACCCAGCTTCCGCCCCCCCTTCCACATTGAGAGAGAGAGAGAGAAAGAGAAAGAGGCAGAGAGAGAAAGAGAGAGAGAGAGTCAACAGTTTGCTCCAGGCTGAGCCAGCTACCTTGTCTGGGTTCCCATCACAGTCCCCTCCCAGCACCCCCTGAATCATGAACAAATTACTTGACCTCCCCTGCACCTCCATTTCCTTCTCTGAAACACAGAGTTCTAATAACAGGCACCTAATAGGGTCATTCTGAGCCTTAATGGCACTTAGTCCAGTGTAGGGACTGGAGAGCAGTCAGGAAGGCATTAGTGGGTTCTGACCTTGGCATATTTCCCTTCTCCATCTTGAGTCTTGTGGCAGAGCCATGGTCACCACTTTGCCCATGCCTGTGATTTCTAGGACCTCAGTGGCCTCTGGTCAGCTCTGGAAGTCCTGGGGGAGTATCAATGCTTGCTTCCTCTGGGAGTGGGGTGATGATGAAATTGGGGACTTGCCAGATTTCTGTGGCCCCATCAACCCAGGAGTCCAAGATTCTTAAAACATTGAGAAGTATCCCCACAGATGTTTTTTTCTTTTACATAGTAAAAGGGCCTTCCTCATCTATTATTCCAGGATTTAGCAATGACTGAATATCTACCACACCTTGTAAGAATTGGCCCCAGCCTTGTCTCTGCCCCTTGTCCTGCTGTTACCCTTAATGGCTGTCATCGTCATCTGACATTATGCCATGTTTCTGTTGTCTTATGGGCTTCTGTATTGCGTGTGCCTTTCTTGTGGGTGAGCTAACCTCCTGATGAAAATCCAGGCTGCATGAGGGCTGGACGGGGCTGCTTGCCCACATTATCCCCCCTGGCCTGGGACACACAGTGTACGTTAGTTTTACTAAATAATGAATGAATGAATAATGCATTTCATTATTCCATTTTCATACTGGCATATAACGTCTTTCAATCATATTTATCCCCATTACCTTCTCTTCTTCCTCTATTTCTGCTACTGACCTGCCCTCCTCCTAAACAGTACCCTGTCTCCTTCCATGTCTGTATTTTTTCTAAATCTATATTTCATAGATGAGAGAAGACATACAATGTTTGTCTTTCTTTTTTAATATTTATTTATTTGTACACAGTGACAGAGGAGAGAGAGAGAGAGAGAGAGAGAGAGAGAGAGAGAGAGAGGAAGGAGAGAATGGGTGTGCCAGGACCTCTAGCCACTGCAAATGAACTCCAGGGTGGCATGTGCCACTTTGTGTACCTGGCTTTACATGGGTACCTGGAGATTGCAGTGCCTTAACCGCTGAGCCATCTCTCCAGCCCCAGTGTCCATCTTTCCGAGTCTGGCTTATTTCACTAAATGTGATGGTCTCTGGTTCCATCCATTTTCTTGCCAATGACATAATTTCATTCTTTATGACTGAATGACAATTCACGGCATATACAGACCACATTTCCTTTGTCCATTCCTCAGCTGATGGGCATCTAGGCTGAGTCCCTATCCTGGCTATTGTGGGTGGATAGTACAAACATAAATGTGGATTGTGGGACTGGAGGGATAAAGTACTTATCCTGCAAGTGTGAGGACATGAGTTTGATTCCCAGAATACACATAAAAATGTCAGGTGTGGTGGCACACACCTGCAATCCAGCACTGGGGAGGCAGAGACAAGTGGATTTCTGGGGCTCACTGGTCAGCCTGTCTAGCTAATGGGTCAGCTCCAGGCCAATGAGAGACTATCTCAAAAAAAAAAAAAATAAGGTGACTAGCATTCCTGAGGTTTCCTCTGGCCTCATGGGCAATCACCTGTACACACACTAACACACATATGCACACACTAACATGCATATTCACATACTAACACACATACACATACTAACACATATGCACACGCTAATGCATATGTGCATAATAACACGCATATGCACACAGAAACAACTAAACCTGGAGTGGGTGTGTAGAAATCTCTGTGGGTGTGCTGACTTGGAATCCCTCAAGTCTACCCCCAGAATGGAATAGCTGAGTCATATAGTAACTCTATTTTTTTGTTTGTTTTGTTTTGTTGTTGTTGCTGCTGTTGTTTCGAGGTAGGGTCTCACTCTAGCCCAGGCTGACCTGAAATTCACTCTGTAGTCTCAGGCTGGCCTTGACCTCACATCAATCCTCCTACCTCAGCCTCCAGAGTGCAGGGATTAAAGGCGTGCACCACCATGCCTGGCTTCTATTTTCTAATTGTTTTTGTTTGTTTAGTATTGTTTGGGGGCAGAAGATTTTGCTTAAGTTGAAACTTTTTAATTTTTTAGATCCTAATTTATTTGCAAGCAGAGAGAGAGAGATAGAGAGAATGGGTGCACCAGGGCCTCTAGCTGCTGCAAACAAACTTCAGATGCATGCATCACTGTGCATCTGACTTAACGTGAGTGCTAGGGAATCGAACCTGGCTTGTTAGGCTTTGCAGGCAAGCGCTTAACCACTGAGCCAACTCTCCAGCCCTAGGTTGAATTTTTGAGACAGAGTCTTGACCTGTCGCCCAATCTACTCTGCAAACTGCTACGTAGTTCAGGATGGCCTCCCTCCTGTTCTAGATCCTCTTGCCTTCACTTCCTGCCTCCCTAATGGAATGTGTCACCATGTCTGGCTCTATTCTTAATCTTTTGAGGAAACTCCACACTGATTTTATAGTGATTGGACTAGTTTACATTCCCACCAGCAATGACTTAAGGGTGCAGCCCCCCACCTCATATCCCTGCCTTGTTTGTTACTAATTTTCTTTTTTAAATTTGTATTTATATATTTGTGGGTGGTGGGTGCACCAAGACTTCTTGCCATTGAAAATGAATGATAGACATTCGTGGCACTTTTTTTGAGTCTGGCTTTTACATAGGTGGCTTTGGAATTGAAGCCAAGCCATCAGGCTTTGCAAGTGAACAACTTTAGCTGCTAAGTTATCTTTCCAGCTCATTTTGAGAAGGGATCTCAGTGTATTTGCATTTCTTTGGTGGCTAAAGATATTGAACATTTTTTTTGAGACAGGGTTGCACTCTAGCCCAGAACTCACTGTGTAGCCCAGGCTGACCTCAAACTCATGACAATCCTCCTACCTCAGAGTGCATCAGAATTTCTGGTTTGTTTGTTTGTTTAACCCAGCTGGCCAAGCTCCATTCCTTCCCTAGCTGTGCTCACTCTAGCCTGAGACAGAGATGGAAAATGTGCATTTGTGCCGAGTGTGATGGCGCACACCTTTAATCCCAGCACTCAGGAGGCAGAGGTAGGAGGATCACTGGGAGGTTGAGGCCAGCCTGAGACTAGAGTGAATTTCAGCCTGGGCGAGAGTTAAAGTCTACCTCAAAAAAATCTATAGCTAAATCTATATGTATCTATCTATCTATATGTCTATCATCTATCTATCATCTATCTATCTATCTATCTATCTATCTATCTATCTATCTATCTATCTATCTATCTATCTATCTATCAATCTATGCATTTGTCACACATCTCCAGAAACTGCTGGTCTGGGGACCACACTTAAAAACCGATAGTAGAGAGAAACTGTCTGAATATCCCCAGGCAATAGGATTGAGGTATTGAAAGACTATAGCAGACTGCTAGACATATTGGGAAACATAACTACAACAAGGTTTCTATGCTTATAAAAACAATAATAATAATAATAATGGGTGTTGCAGGATTACCATTGTGTGAACATGTACTATGTTCAGACCTGTGCTCAGAACTTTGCATGCATTTATCTCTCAATTAATCTGCACAATCCTATGAGGTAGAGATGATCGTTAGCCCCAGTTTTTGTGTGTGTGCGCGCGCGTGTGCATGTCACATCAAACTTCGACCATGTGGAGGTCTGAGGACAACTAAGTGGTTGTCTTTACCTTCCACCTTTCTTTTTTTTAATATTGTATTTATTTATTTGAGAGAGAGAGAGGCAGACAGAGAGACAAAGAGAATAGGCATGACAGGGCCTCCAGCCTCTGCAAATTAACTCCAGACACATGCGCCCTCTTTGTGCATCTGGCTTTACCTGGGCACTGGGAAATCAAACTCAGGTCCTTCTGGATTGAAAGCAAATGCCTTAACTGCTAAGCCTTCTCTTCAGCTCTACCTTCCACCTTTCTTGAGGTGGAGACAGGGTCCCCTCATTGTTTTTACCAATGCCTATATGCCATTCTAGCTGAATTCCAGATTCTCCTAGCTCTGCCTCCCGTGGGATTATAATGCATGAGCTCCTTTGTGTCCAGCTGGGAGTGGACACAGGCTGTCAGGATTGCAAGTTAAAGGTTTTTAACTGCTGAGCCATCTCTCCAGCCGCTACCCCCAATTTTGAGTTGAGAGTTGGAGCTCAGAAAGAGTGAATTATTGGCCTCCAGTCACACAGCTAGGAATCTGCAAAGTTCAGGACTGACTCCTAAACCTTTAAACCATGCTAAACCCGTGCCCTCCCCTCTGCCACACAGTTTCAGAAGAGTAGAAGCAGATTTCTCTAATGCTGCTTTGAGTCAGGCAGATGTCAGAGCCGAGCTTACGTGGCTCGGGGCTGTCGGGCTGGTCATAATAAAGTGTCTTTTCTCATTAAAGTGTTGAAAGCCAAGGTGAGACCAGCGGGGATGCATCCAGTAGACACTGCAGAGTATCAACACCAATTATGGGCCATGAACTTGAGCTATTATGCTCAGGGGCCAGAACCCTGCCTGGAAGTCTCCATGCCTCAGCTCCTGGCACAGAGCTAGGCACAGCCCATCAGAAAGAGGGATGTGTGGCTGATTAAATGAATCCTGAGTGCCCAGCCCCTCTGGGAAAGCAGACACAGATAAAGCAGACACAGCTTTGAATGGAGAGGGGACTGAGGGACCCAGCACCCTTCCTCATCCTTCTCTCTTTGCTCTGTGATGCTTCTGAAGAGGCTCAAGCAAACCTGGAACAGAGAAAGAGGCTCTTTCCTAGTCGGGCATTCTTCATTTCATAGGACCCAGAGAGGGAGCAGTCTTGTCCAAGATCACACAGCAGCTGGAGAACAGAGACGTGAGAAGATGTGTATGATCAGACTTGGGCATGGGGCTTTCTGGGATGTTGAGTTCCCGGTCTTCCTGCCCTCCTCTCCCCCACCTCCCCAGTGTCCTGCTCCAGGAACTGGTATCAGGAACTTCCTAATCCTCGGTCATCATTCAAGTTTCTGTGTAAGTCTGTTCTGTGGATAGGTCAGATGAGATCTCTGCTTTGATGGGGAAGGGGTGTCATTGGCGCTGAGAATCAGTCATTTGACCCCAAGTGTGGGGACCCAGACCAGATTTCTGAGGTGATCTTACAGGCACAAAGAATCGTTCACAAAGCAACCAACTTGGAACAGGAGACCACCTACCTCAGTTTCCCTTGGAGCTTGCTGAAGATGCAGCCACCCCAGCTTTCTAGATGCCAAGTCTACATCCAGGAACCTACATCCCCAGGGGATATTCTTAGGCCCCTGGCAGTTTGAGGGTCACTGTATGACAGTGTGATGAAGACCTCCCTTAACGCTCATAGAGCACCGTTCACTGGGACTGAAATCCACGCCTGTGGCCAGAGCTCGGGTGACCTGTGTGGGTTAATTTGGTTAGAATAAGAATGCGTTTCAGTTCCAGCATTCCCTAATGCCTCACCCCAGGCTGCACCAGACATTGCCTTCAGACTACAAAGTCCAGTCCAGCTGGATACACAAAAGCATGAAAAAAAAAATGGTGGGGGTGGAAGTGGGGGAGACTACAAGATATGGGGGAACCATATTATGCAAACCTAACATTCACACCTCACCCAACTCAGCCCAGCTTATCCAGGACCAAGGCCCCCAGGTCCCACAAGTTTAGTCTAAGAACCTGTATTGGCCTGGAGGGTCTCTGAAAATAGGATAAATACAGTGAAGGATTAGCGCCATCTGTAGGTGATTCTGGGAACTGCCACACTGCAGAGCTAGTTTGAGACAGTGAAGGGCACCGAGCAACCTTACCAGAAATCTATGGGAAGAAGTTGTTTCCTTTGGTAACAGTCTTCTTGAGTTTCTCTTAACTTCTACAAGGTCTCCCATGCTCTTTAAAAAGCTATCCTGCCTGCATAGAAAGACACATCTGCACTGGAGTTTGCATAGAATTCAGGGAGTTGGCCATCCTCAAGTTAAATTCCTCTTTTGAGACTGTAAGAGGCCAAGGTATTTACCTAAGCTCACACAGCCATGTCTGGAAGCCAAGTGTTCCAAATCCAAAAATTAATGGTATTTTTTATGCCCACGTTGTTCCTTTCAGACTTAAGGGGCTCTCTCTCCCTCTCTCTTGCAAATTAATACAGGGTGTTGGGCATCTCCAGGGACTGTGACACCCCTCTGTTCCCAGGGACTCTGGGATCTCAGAAGACTATGGTCCTGATCCTGGGTCCTATCTGTTCTGCCAACCTCCTGACCCCAAGACTACTTACGTGGAACCCCCCTCCCCAGTGACCATAGAAGCAGCATTCTAAGCTGGAACATGGGGAGGGAATTGGCCAGCCACATGTTGCAGACTAGAGACCCTGGATGGTTCCAGAACATCCTTGAACCTTGACCTCCCCATATACAATGCTAGGGTTGGAGACGGAAAATCCAACGCCTCTCGTCGCTTTTAACTGGAAAGTGACCAGTGGGTATGGTATGTCAGTACAAGCAGGTCTGGACCACTCCCAAGCACCCTTGGGTGGGATCAGATGCTAGTTCCCAGGATAGGAAGTTTGGGTGGGTGTGGCAGTTTAAGAGACAGAGAGGACCGATGTGTCATAGGAATAGAGCGGCATTCCATAGGAAGTCATTCAGTCACTCCTAGTCTGTAATCAGGACAGTGGACAATGGAGCATTCCACGGGCAGAAGTATGGGGGAAGGTGAATGAAGGAAAAAGACATTTCTTTACTCAAGGGCATAATTACATAGGGCTGGGTATACACTTGGTGCCTAATTAAGGAGTCATTGTCATGCTGGAAATTAATCCTTAACACTCAGATCTTGTTCACTTAAGCAAGCATTTGTTTGGCTTCTAGTTGGAGCTCAGGCTCCCAGACTCTGAAAGCTTAGGAATCATTGTAAGGAGGGTGTTCTCAAACACAGCCAGCCAAGCCCCACCCTGAGTGCCTGACTCAGTGGGTCTAGGGTGGACCCAGGGAACTGGCATTTCTAACAGGTTCCTCAGAGAGTGGTGACCTAGTTGTCCAAGGAATCGATTTTTGAGAACCACTGGTTTGGAGTGACACATGAGAGAGGCCATCTTGCCCTTGAAATTGTTCTGTCTGACACCGAATTTGTAAATAGTGCCAAGTGCATCTTGTGTTAAAATGCAGTGGGAGCTCAGAGCACAGGCCTCGCCAAAGATGAGGTGCTTACACGAAGACCCAAAGACTGAACCCAAGCAGCAGAAAATAAGTGAATGTTTTATGTAACAGTCTCTTTGCCCATCACGCATCTCTTGTGGTGATGGGGGGAAAGGACCCATTCCGCAGATGAGGAAATTGAGGCAGAAAAGGAGCCTGGGCCCATGTGTTCACAGACACCTGTAGCTTCCACACATCCTCTGCCACTCTGCCTGCACCGCGGGATCCCCGCAAGCTGGGCAGCCTCATTTGCCTCTCCCCTGCCCAGACCTTTCAAGTGTTTTCACTGATGGGTGAATTCAGTAGATGCTTTTCCATTGCAGCCTATTAAATTAGCCCTCTCTGCAGCCAAAAGGAGATAATTATGTTTTCATTAGCCCTGGGTAATGTATTACCCCCTCAGTGCCAGCCACAGCAGCTAAGCAAGCCAAGAAGTCCCTTCTTTGCTCAGCTTCCCTGGGTCACTTCTGAACTGTGGGCCCAGGAAGAGAAAAGGGTGCAATCTCTTTCCCACTCACCATCCAGGAGCGAGGCTGGGAGAAGTTCTGGAAGCATTTCTATCACGATGGCCATTTCTGCAGCATTTGCGTCCAGCAGGTGCCTGGATGTGCCTTAGCCAGCTCACGCCTGTCACAGTCCTGGAGGAAGGTGACATCACTATCATCTGCTCCTAAAACACCAAAGGGTCCTGCCCAGAGAAGCCTCAGAGTCACCACATCCAAGAAGCATTGCGGGGACTGTCACAGTCCATCAACCCAGAGCCACCTGGTTGATAATAACAGTGTTTCTCTTTCACCTCCAACATAAATGTGGAGGATCCCCCCAATACCAAACCCCCGCCCCAAAGCTCCTAACACCCCCAGCATGGTAGTATCTCTTTATCCCACATCATAGGGGGAACTCTTAGGGGTCCTAACAATTCTAGCTTTTTCTGTTACTATTATTTTTTACATAGTGCTGGGGATAGAAGCCAGGGCCTTGTGCAGGGCTGGCAAGTGCACTATCACTGAGCCACGCCCCCACCCCAACCAGGACCAGAGTTTTAATATCTTCTTTTCCTCGGGTGACTGGAGCAAGTGGCCCTGCCTCCAGCGTGTATGCCTTCCTGTCTATAAGGAAGATACGGAAGACACTGTGACAATTCAGGAAGCTCAAACCCGGCAAAATCAGAAGTACTCCAAACAGGAAAGTCATTCTTCCCACTGTCACAACTAGTGTCCATACTAACTCTCCCTGAGCCCGCAGCACCAGCCTGAGAGAGGCAAGTCTGTCTGCCCGTCCATCTCTTCCTCTCTTTGTCCCTCTCTAGATGAATATTTACCTCTATTTCTGACTCGATCTCTGTACGTCTCTGTCTCCCTGTTTGTTTTTGTCTTTGCTGGTTCTCTCTGTCTCTGTGTCTCTCTGTCTCTGTCTCTCTGTCTCTCTGTCTCTCTCTGTCTCTCTCTGTCTCTCTCTCTCTCTGTCTCTCTCTCTCTCTCTCTTCTCTCTCCTTTGTGGCAGCTCCTCCCCTGGATTCCAAGGCTCTGTCCTCCCTGGTCCCTGTGTCAACAGCTTCATGACCCTGCCTTGCTTTAACTTGGCATCGAGGATAGAATAGGAGGGGCAGCGGGATTTCTGTCCCCTTCTCAAACCCAGGCCAACCCTGCCTGCCTTCTGCAGGCACAGCCCAGCCTTGGTTCTGACCCATGTCCTGGTTACTGACCATCCTTCACTTTCACACCCCGCTCTGTACATCTCCTGGCCCTGGCTGCCTCCCACTCAGCAGGCAGGCGCAGCTCTGGCTCTGCTTGGAGCAGGTGAACCGCCAGCCCAGTGAAGAAGCAGCTCCCCTTTCTGGCTTCCTGATTTTCCCCAGTTGCCATGGTAATTGAGGGAGCAGTGTTCTGAGACCCAACACCACTGAAACCCAGCGCTCAACTTTGAAATGGTTCAGGCAGGAGAAGCTGGGCTAGAATGGAAGGGACCCATCCGACACGCTATGGATCCCAAACACACAGCACAGCCAGGAGTGACAAAGCCCTGGAGCTGATGGGATTTCTTGGGTCCTCCTTCAAGAGAGTTGAAGAGAAGAAAGACATAGACCTCCTCAATCCTGTCAGCTTTTTCTTTATGCCTCCTTCCCTCCCTTCCTTACCCCCAACCCCTCTTCCTGCCCCCAAAGTCACACCCCCTTCCCCTAGGCTCCATGTGTAAGACAGTTGAAAAGCATATATTAGTGACAAAGAGCGGTGGTTTTCCTATTTGCCTCTTTGCACAACTGCAGCCCTGGTGAGCTCCGTCACTCCCCTTTGGCAAGGCTGAGAGAGAGATCGAGTCACCAGCCAAGTGTGTGTGTGTGTGTGTGTGTGTGTGTGTGTGTGTGTGTATGTGTCTGTCTGTCTGTCTGTCCGTCCGTCTTTCGGTCTGTCTGAATCCTCCTCTCTTTCCTTGAGTCCCTCCACCCTCTGATTCCCCAAGAGTGTGTGAGCAACAGGAACAGTGAAATGCAAACGCTTTTTGCAATCTGCCCAGGAAAAGACAGCTTTCAAGACGGGTTTATATGGTTACCCATATGTTAGAGCCCCTAAGAAAGGAAGCCTGAGTTCTGAGCGTCTGCCCCTCCCCCAACCCCAGCCCAGGCCATGGCTTCATCCTGCCTTGGGGTCCTCCAGGCCACAGGTGGACATGACCTAAGCTATTCTCCTCACTCCCCAGGTGCCAGACCTACACTGTGTTCCAGAATACTCTAGAACCCAAGAGCCAGGGCCAGAATCCAGGCTGGACTCTACTGCTGGCTCTCCTAGGGTCTTCTAGCCCTGCCCAGTGATTGGGCTGTGTCTTCCACTGTCCCATTAAGAGATGTTGTCCCAACATCTCCTAGGACAGAAACAACCATTCCTGCCTCCTCTGGGGCCTTTTCTGCTCAAAGAGCATAGCCCTTCTCCGTGTGGCTACTACCTCCGGTGTCATCCAGACTCCCCCAAATTGTCATTGTGTGTGTGTGTGTGTGTGTGTGTGTGTGTGTGTGTTTCCTGATAGAAAAAAAATGGAAATTAGGTTATATAAAAGATGTATGCTTTGGAGCCCAGAGCCGTTCTTTTAATGAGGGTTGCGACGTCTCCCTCCCCACGCCCATAAACCAGCCGGGTTGGACGTCACCGCTAATTCGTTTCAGCGATGATAGGATAAAGGAGGGACATTAAGAAATAAATTCCCCCTCACGACCCTCTCTGAGCTCCAGGCTCGGTCCCTGCATATTGATGCCTTGTCTCCAGCCGCCTGGGCGAGCAGCTACTTAGCGCCGCGGCTCCTCGGCTGGGGCAGCCGGGCGACAGCGGCGGCCGGCGGGCCGGGGTGAGCCGGGGCGCGCGCGTGGGCACGCGGGCAGCCTCCGTCCCGAACTTGGGCGGGCTGTGGGGTGGAGGGAGGCGGGCAGGAGGGGGACCCTAAAGGGGGTGGGGAGCGATCGGGGCGGCACAAAGCGGAGGGGACCGCGAGGGACGCGCGCGGCTCCTACCCGGAGGTGGAGTGGGTGCGCCCGGTAGCTTTGGATCCGGAGAGCGCGGCGGTGGCGGCAGGCGCGGGGAAGAGCCAGCGGGCGGCGGGCGGGCAGGCGCGCGGAGAATCGATCGGCAGCTCCGGAGCTGCCGGACTCGGCGGCGGCAGGTGAGTTTTCGGGCCCGGCTGGCGGTGTCCCGAGTCCCCTTGCCTGTCCCCAGCGCTTTTCTTCGCTTAGGCGCGGAGCTCCCCGCTGGCTGCGTGCGCCACGCGCTTCCCAACTTGGCTCCTCGGGCGGCCTGGCTTTGCTCCCAGCGGGCGGCCCCGGGTCGGTGTTTCCATCACCCCGGGAGGTGGACGCGGCCGCTCCGCTCCAACTTTGCGGGGACATCCCCGAGCGTCCCCAACCCCGCGCTCCGCTCGGTGCCGCGGTAATGGCGGACGCTTGTCAGCGTTGGTGACCCCAGCGGGCAGCGGGAGGCTGGGGGACACCTGACCCTCGGGATGTGTGTGTGTGTGGGGGGGTCCTTGTGTCTGTCCATCCTCAACTTTCAACCTCCGGATTGGCCTCCGCACCTACCTCCCGCGGGGACCAAGCCGAGGGAACCCGAGGCCAAAGGGCTGGGCAGGTTGCTGGAGCGCAAGGCTCCTACACCTGGCTTCCAACTTTGCCAACATACGCCTTGCGCTCCCGCGGTCCCAGCCCGGCTGCTGCGCGGTACTGGGGTGAAAGAACGCTGACGACTCCCACAATCTGGAAAGTTGTGTCTCTTCCTGGAGGAGGTTCTAGGGCTCCTGGCGCGTTCCCAGAAAGGGTGAGGGATGCATTCTGCCCCTGGGGTTCAGGACCCTGACAATACACAGCGAGAAATGTGAACCCAGGATGGAGGCAGGATCTCTCGGAGAGATCCAATTACTCTGGCCAACCTTAGGGCCCAGTGTCCTAGAATGAGCATAGGACACCTAGAGAAAAAGACGTGAGGCATTGGCTCCCACCCTCAGAGGACGGTTCCCCAAGAGCCCACAGCTTTGGGCACACTGGGGACAGCGGCAGCAGGGAGGCGCGCAGAGAAGACCCCCAACAGTCAGGGACCTCTGGGAGATCCCCCTGGGATTCTAGTCCCAGAGCTGTCTTTTCATGGCCTCAGGATCTTGGGTGAGTCTCGTCCCCCTCTCTAAGCCTTGGTGTTCAAAGGAGTAAAATGTAGACGCGACCCCTTCTTGGGGAACCTTTAGTACATTGTGAAAGTCAGTAGGAAGCCCAGAGCAGGAGCTGAACGCGGGAAATGTTGCTGGCAGTCTGCTCTTATGCAGCCCTGGGACAGATCGCATGCAGAGCCTCCCGCATCTGAGGGATTTCAGCAGGCAGAACCTGAGGACCACTGAGGGGTGAGCAAGTCAGCCCCCTCCCACCATCCCTATGTCCCTCACCCCAAGCAGCCCTTGTTGCAACAGATGAGACCATCTGAACCATTGCCTTGATCACATACACCCCAGACATGAGGACATCTCAAAGGGAGAGTCCCCAAGCTGAGGTGACAGGAGTGGGTGAGGTGCAGACATGCACACACCCAGGGCTCATCTTCTAGCCCCTAATAACCCAGGACCCCGGAAGGCAGAAGTGAGATGCTTCTGAGGGGTATGGGGAAGCCACCCCGCCCCTTTCCAGTGTCTCTCTACTGGAATCAGAGTAAACAGCTTGGGCTTTTTTTTTTTTTTTAACAGAAAAAATTAGTGCAGTTCTCTGGAGAATGGATTTTTCCCATTGGATTTTTATTTTTGTTCTGGTTGGGGTTGGTTTTGGGTTTTAAAACCTTAGGTATGTACCAGAATTGAGGAGGGGTCACACCCACTGGATACCCTCAGGGATCTCAGCAGACAGATTTGAGAAGCCTTGGCAGGTCCCCAAAGGGAAGTACTTTGTCCCCACCACCACTCAGCAGCACCAACCCAGACCAGATTCCAGAAATCTCTGAGGTGCTCACAGTTCTGAGTATGCTCCAAGCCGCCACCATATACAAAATACATCTGGAGTTTCTTAATAGCTCCCCCAGGTCTCCAGGACAGCCATCTGAGCCCCACTTTACAGATGTAGAAACTGAGGCAGGGCTAACCAAGCTACCTGCCAATAGTCACCTATAGTACATAGCGCAAGCAGCAGAGACCATCACATCATCCTGGTGTGTGGTACAACCAGTCTGAAGTGTAACACCTTTGCTTTAGTGCACACAGCCTCTTTCCAGACAAGTCACCCAGCCAGTGAATACCCCCAAAAAGAGAAATTCTGACACCTCACCCCAATGACCCAGACTGTGACAGCAAAGGAGAGCATCATGGAGACTTGTTGAAACTTGAGGCTGTTTGTGCCAAGGCTGTGTGACCTTCAGTTGGTCCTTGAGCCTCTCTGGGCTTCAGTTTTATTACTTTAAAATGTAAAATAATTTCCACAACAGGTTTTGAAGATTTTGTGAGAGTGTCTGCAAAAAGGGGTCCTAGGAACAATATCTTATACTAAGATTGATGAGTCCAGCCAGGTGCACACACCATTAATCCCAGCACTTGGGAGGCAGAGGTAAGAGGATCACTGAGTCCTTGGCTAGCCTGAGACCACATAGTGAATTCGAGGTCAGCCTGGGCTAGAGTCAGACCCTACCTCGGAAAAAAAAACTGATTGGTGAATCTAAGGAAGAAACAAAAACCCAGGGAGGGAGGAATTGGCTAAGGAAGCATTTGGGACAAAAATGTGGACAGGATGTCAAGACCAGCCTTCGCTTTTGTTCTTCCTGCCTCTCCTTCGTGTTCCCCAAATGTTCAACACCAGCCCCAAGAGGCTCCACCTCCTGTGGAGGGACCCTTGGGGAGAGCTGGGCTGCAGGGAGTTGGTGAAGTGGTCTAAGAAGTCCCCAGGGGTTCTCTGTAGCAAGCTACGAGGAGCTGTCCGAGGTGCTGTGCAAACAAACTCTCCCTCTGGAAGCCCTGATGGTTTCCTAGGACACTTGTGAGCAAGGAGAAATTTGTGCCACCTTCTTGGGGTGTGTGTGTGTGTGTGTGTGTGTGTGTGTGTGTGTGTATCTTATGACAGCTCTGGGACTCAGGTCCTGTAGACCCGATCAGAGCGAGGTGAGCACTGGAATTCGGATGGGATGAGAGCCATGCCAGGGGCTGTGATGTGTGTGAACAGGGATCCTTCCTTAGAAGACGTTGGCAAGCTCAGAAGTTGGATTTGGCATTTCATGTAGGCTGTTTGCAGGAAGGGGTGCACTTTCCCACCCCAGAGCAGCATGGAGATGCAAGATTAATAACACAAAGCCTGCAGAGATTATAGGCATGTGTGTTACGCTCTCTCTAATGTCTGATAGCATTTAGACATCATCTGATCTAGTGAGTGTCAGGCCCACAGGCTGGAAACAGAGATCCAGCCCTTGGGCTGCAGAGACCACATCCGCAGAATGATGTATGGGATGTCTGCATGTTTACAACACTTTTCCGGGAGTTCTAAGGCACTCTACACCTGTCCTCATTGTACAAAGGGGAAACTGAGGCCTAGGGAAGGGTTTGCGACTTGGAAAATTCACACAGCCCATGTCTGACAAAACTGGAGTGAGTGGATCCTCGGTGTCTTGACGCTTCGTCTAGTGTTGATGCTAATTTCACATTGATTTCAAAACACGGAGACCCCAGAGATTTGAAGCTGAAAGGGAATTTAATTTTACTTCTTCTAATTATCATTATAAATTGGCAACCCACTTGGGACAGGATATGTGACACCTTGCTGGCTGTCAACCCTGAGTACCCATTTAATGTTGAGCATTAGCCCATTGTATAATCATTTCAGAGAGAAATTTTCTTTTAAAAGTGACCCATCAGAAAAAAAAAAAACAACTTCAGAAACAAACAAACCCCTGTTTAACGGCTGCTGGTCTCACTGAAGCCTTTTCTTTGAGCTCATCCTGACTCCCACCCAGCCTCAGTAAGTCCTGCCCGAGTCTATACTGCTCACATATACATCACCCCGCCAAGCTGGGAACCCAAGCCTGCTTGGGTCTATCCAACCCACACAACGGATTCACAGAAAATGCCGCTAAGTCCCGCTAAGTCTTAATGAGCAAGACTCTTCCCACATGGATGTCAACATAATCATATTTAGTGATGAGCCAAGAATGAGGGCAGCAAATGGGTGGTTCTCCAGTGCACATCAGTACGTGTGTCAGATGTGTGTGACAATGGTGAGTGTTAAGTGCTTAAAAGGTGAGTGTTAAGTAAGGCGGTGTGAACCCCCACCCCTGTGTGAGCAAGCAGAGGATATCAAACTGCAGGAGGGGCTGGGGAACAATGCTGTTGGTGCTGGGAGGAGTAGCTCAGGGCATTGGGGGACACTTCTCAGAGGCTCTGCCGCAGAGCCGGTAGCCGGTTTGCACCACCTTCTTGGTCACAAGGCTGTGGTACCCTGAGCTGACAGTAGACACTGAACCTGAAGAGGTGTCGCCTGGGGATGTACTGTGGCAGGCTTGGCCATCGGAGAACTCGGGTGACTCAGGGTGAGTGAACTAAGCTCGCCAACCCGCCAAGTATCGATACTACAGCATGGGGCTGTCTGAGGGGCTCAATGGGATAGCTCAATGGGAGGCTATGGAAAAGAGACAGTACCCAATGCACTTCAATGACCAAAGCAAGAAATGCCAAATAGGAGAACCCTTTGGCCAGTGGGTTTGGACTAACCGCCTTCCTAAGCCTCAGTTTCTTGTCTGTGAAATGGAGGAGTTCCAATCCAAGGGCATCTTTATTGATCACCTGCATGGATGATTGGATAGGCTATCTTATGATTGGTTTTTGTTGGCTTGGATAAGGGGATGTACTTTTAGGGGGGGATATGCTTCATTTTGGTTTGATTGTGTTTGCCTCAGGAGACCTCAGACCATTCTGTATGGTTTCATGTCCCTTGCCTGGCCTCAGAGGCATTTCAGTGAGAATCCCTAGACTGACCGTGACCTTCAAAGCCTCCTGGACCTCTGCATTCTATTCCTCACCTGAGATGAGCAGTGGTTCAGTCATGGTCCCTTGATTGCTTTCAAAAGAAAAATGTTCCAGGTGTGGTAGTGCTTGCTTTTAATCCCAGCACTTGGGAGGCTGAGGTAGGAAGATGGGATCGTCATGAGGTTGAGGCCAGTTTGGGTTACAGAGTGAGTTCCAGGTCAGCCTGGGCTAGAGTGAGACTCGGAAGGAAGGAAGGAAGGAAGGAAGGAAGGAAGGAAGGAAGGAAGGAAGGAAGGAAGGAAGGAAGCAATGGAGGGAAGGAAGCAATGGAGGGAAGGAAGCAATGGAGGGAGGGAGAGAAGGAAGGAGGGAGGGAGAGAGGGAGGAGAAAGATAAAAAGCCCTGTTCAGGTAAAAGCTGAGCTCATTGGAAGGAGTGAAGTTCCCATTTCCAGCCTGGCATTGTGTTCTTTTCCTTATCTCTGATTCCCATGTTCCATGTCTGCTCTGATCATATCACATTGTCTCAGTTGGGATTTTCCAGGAAGGATGATCCTGCATTTTGGGAATCACATAATGATTCCCTCCGGAGCTTGGGACTAAAATCCTCTCAAAGGAGTTCTGTAGGTACTGAGGTGCCCTGTAGGCAATGCGGCTTTTACTGGAAACGTTTGCCCAGCATTGACCAACACACGGGGGGGGGGGGTTGCTTCTTTATAGATCTCACCACAAAATCACAAAAGGTGGGTGTCAGTCAGCAGCAGTTGGCATCCATCATCTCTCAGCTAAAGAATTTGGGTTCCTTGTTTTAAACAAGTCAAGCTTATTCATTTAAGACCCTGAACTCTGAGCACCAGGCTAGACCCTGTAAGAAGAGAGGAAGCTTCAAGAAGGGACCAGACCCAATCCCTTCAGGTAGCTCACAGTGTCACAGTGAGGCAACATTCTGCAAATAGGAACGTGGAGAGGCAAGGGTTTGCGTAGTCAGTCCTATTTAGCCATTAAAATAGCACATGGATCTTGAGCTGTATTTAAGCAGAAAAAAAGTAACTTACGAAGATCTGTCAAAGTAGCCTTTGACGGCAATGGACATAGTGTGCACATTTGTATCTCCGACTTCAGAAGCAGTAAGCAGCCTCACTCTGAAATGTTCAATAAGGAAAATGAAGGCTAGTGACATAGAGGCACCCTTATTCAGGTAACGGAAGAGTCAAGAGCACGCACTTGCTTATGAAACTAAGTCTTCATGGCAAAAGCCTTTCCTTGTACTAACTACAACCCTAATACACAGTCCTGGAGACGAAACCCCTTTATTTCTTTTTTTTAATATATATATTTATTGACCATACTGAGTTACATTATTTAGTGGGCAAACAATGAGTTGTTATCCCCAATTCCCCAATGCCCCCTCCCATCCCCAATCAGCTGGATATCCTCTTCTGTGGGTCGTCTGGATCAGTCCTTGGGACAGGGGACCCTGGATAGCCTAGTACTCAGCCAGGTCCTCCTGGCCCAAATGTGTTGATACTGAAGGGTGCCACGCCTCTGGATCGTCTCCCCCACCACGGCTCTCACAATCTTTCCACCCCCTCTTCCGCTCAGTTCCCTGAGTCGTGGTGGGTGGAAACCCCTTTATTTCTTACAAGACACTACAATATCAGTTCATTGGATCGAATGGGACTCTTGGCTGCATATATTTATTATGTTTTGAGGGTTTTTTAATTGCTTTTTTATAAAACAGTTGTGCCCTTAGATGCCCTCCCCCATCCCAATTGTGGTTAGGGTCTTCTTCAGTGCAGTTACTGATATTCATTGTCAGGACCAAGAGACCTCCTTAGTCTCCGCACGGGTGGGGGAAACATGGTGTCTCAGGCTATTCCCACCCACCCTGGGGCTCTTTCCGCCCCCTCTTCCACAACGTTCCCTGAGCCTTGGTGGGTAAGAGAGAGATCTGATTTAGTGTTGCTTTCTCTGTAGACTCTGGATCTCTGATTTGATGAGGTTTGAATGACCACGGTGTTTGTCACAGTGCCATTTCCTGAAAACTGGTTTTCAGGCTAGCCATGAGGGCAATATTCATGCAACCACTTCTTCTGCAATGACATCTAGGTCCGGCAGATGAGGTGGAGGTGACCCATCTCCTGGTAGACAGTCGACTCTTGATTATTGATGTATCGATGCATCCGGGTTCTCCCCAGTATTCTCCACCATCGCTCAGAGCACCACACAGGAGCCACCAGGGAACTGTGGAGTCTCACAGGTGCTCTGGGCACTGCTCACCTATTTATTATCTTTTTAACCAAACATTCAACACTCTTATGTGGAGGTTAATGTTTTTATTGCTGCCTCCAAGGCCAGGGGCTTGTTGGGCATGCTTCCCTGAAAACTCGCCATGAGGGTGGGTAGAGCCCTGACTTCTGATGGGATGTTGGAATTCCAGGAACCTTGCTTTTCAGGCAAATGCCTTAACTGCTAAGCCATCTCTCCAGCCCCCCAACCTTGCACACTGGTGGAGAGGCGTGTTCCCTGAGAGCTGAGAGAGAGAGAGAGAGAGAGAGAGAGAGAGAGAGAGAGAGAGAGAGAGAGAGAGAGAGAGAGAGAACAGGGCCACTACATTAGGTGGGAGGTGCAGATTACAGATGTGTTCGAGGAGGTTTGTCCCTGGAATTTCTTCCAAAGTCGCTCTCTCTCCCCAGCTGGCCTTGCAGTTCTTGTGCAAGAATTTGTGCCCAGTTCTTCGTGCCTGGCCCTCATGACAGTAGCTTCCTTCCCCCCTGTTTCCAGCACCCCCACCCCTGCCCGAATGCCTACGGCTGGGAGTACCGCATCTGCTCTCCTCGGCCTGCTTTGATTGGCATATATATTCCATATACATTGCCTTTCCCAACAATGCTCACCCTGATCTCATAGAGTGTATGTTAACTATGCAGTGACGTCTGAAGCCTGTGGTTCACAGAGTATTGGGTGAGATTCTATAGGTATATTTCATTTTCTTAGGTATGATGCTGATATTATAGGGTTTGTGAGATATGATCTTTATTCCTAAGAGACCATGTTTAAGAATTTAGGGCTGATTGCACCAATAGGACCCAAGATGAAGGGGACACCAAAGCAAGAGATGAACCTCCCCTAACTCACCATCTAAAGCCCTAACAAAACCTTTTAGGAAGTGGTGTGATGAACAAAAGAGCTATCTCCACACAAGGTAGATATCCTACGGAAGGATGGTGGAGACAGACGCCAAAGATGCCCCAAATAGTCCAAAACACAAATCCAGAGACTCTTAAGATCTCAACAATTAAGCAAACTTAAAACTCATCCACCATGACTCAGGGAAATCTGCGGAAGAGGTGGCAGAAAGATCGTAAGAGCCATAGTGGGGGAGAATATTTAATGCATAAGGGGGTGTGACATCCTGGTTTTAAATGGTTTTCTCTAATAAAAAAAAAGGAGAGAGATTCGTTGGAAAGAAGAAGGAAGTCGGTACAAGAAGGGCTTGGGAGGGGGAGAAAGGGGGGTAGTAGGAGAAGATTATGAACATGGTATATTGCTTATATTATTGAAAATTGTCAATAAAAAGTTATAAAAAAATAATTTGGGGCTGAAATCCAGGTATGGTGGCTCATGTCCGTAATCCCAGCACTCAGGAGGCTGAGGCAGGAGAATTGCGGTGAATTTTTGGCCAACCAGGACTACAGAGTGAGACTGGGTCTCAAAAACCTAAATAATAACCAGGTGTGGTGGCGCACACCTTTAATCCCAGCACTAGGGAGGCAGAGGTAGGAGGATCGCTGTGAGTTTGAGGCCAGCCTGAGACTCCATAGTGAATTTCAGATCAGCCTGGGCTAGAGAGAGACCTTACCTTATTTTGAAAAAAAAAAACTAACTAAATAATAATGGTAATAAATAATAATAGTGTGTGATGGAGTATCACGATGACTCCATTTGGCTTTTGTGTACTTGTGTGTGTGTGTGTTGTGTGTGGGTGTACATTTGTCACTACATTTATGTGAAGGTCAGAGGACACGTTTTGGGTGTTGGTCCTCAACTTCAACCTAGTTTGAGGCAAAGTCTCTCATTCTTGTTGTTCACCAGACTATTTCATCCAAGAGCTTCCAGAAAATTCTCCCATCTCCATCTTCCATCTTACCATAGGCATGCTGGGATAAGAGACAGCATGAGCCTGACACAGCTTTTGGCTTTTTAAAAAATATTTTATTTATTCATTTTTAAGCAGAGAGATACAAAGAGAGAAACAGAGAGAGAGAGAGAGAGAGAGAGAGAGAGAGAGAGAGAGAGAGAACAGGGCCACTACCTTGTGGGTCTGGCTTATGTGGGTCCTGGGGAATTGAATCCAGGGCTTTAGGCACTGGAGGCAAGTGCCTTAACCGCTGAGCCATCTCTCCAGCCCAGCTTTTGGCTTTTCTATGCTGTCTGAGCATCTGAACTCAGGTACTCAAGCTTAAGTAACAAGTGCTTTATCCACTGAGCCGTCTCCCCAGCCCTCCAACTCATTTTAAAATGATTCATTGTAAGGGATTGTGTGTGGGTCTGTGGAAGAGTACCTGTGTAGCACGTGCAAGGCTCTGGGCACATAGATTTAAAAAAAAATTAAGAGCTGGGCGTGGAGGTGCACGCCTTTAATCCCAGCACTCAGGAGGCAGAGGTAAGAGGATCACTGTGAGTTCAAGGCCACCCTGAGACTACATAGTGAATTCCAGGTCAGCCTGGACTAGAGGGAGACCCTACCTCGAAAAACCACAAAAAAAAAAAAAAGTAAGAGGGTTTCATGATAAAGACAGACAGGTAGATAGACAGGCAGACAGATGGACAGGCAGACAGATGACAGATGAATATGCAAGTAGGTGACAGACAGATGAATAAATACATAGATAAATGTGTCATTGATGGATCAGCATGAACAAGTACACAATTGCTAATAGTTGTTGAAATTAGTGGAACATTTAAAACTGTCATTATAAAACTGTTCTTAGAAGTTTTCTGTGTTTAAACATTTCCTAATAAAAACAAAATGGTAATGCATGCCTCAGGAGACAGAGACAGGAAAATCAGGAATCCAAGGCCAGCCAGGGCTAGAGAGCAAGATGGTGTCTCAACACACACACACACACACACACACACACACACACACACACACACACACACATATATATGCACATATATGTATGTGTATGTATCTGTGTATAATTTCCTAATTAGAAGCTGGAAGGAAAGAGCTATTTTACAGAGATTCTTCTCTGAGTTAAATTTCCCCAAGTTTCTTAGAATAATATTCACAGTCTGGGCTTCATAAGACTGTCTCAAAAACTCAAAACTAAAATATTGAGCCTTCCCACCTCGTTCCCCACACACATGCCTGCACACACTCCTAAGAACACATTCCTCACCGTCTCTCCCTCCTTCTCTTCCCCCATCCCTTTTTCCTGGAAGAAGCAATCCTGTGGTTCAGCAGAATGTCACTGTTTTCCATGGCAGTTTTTCTTTACTTTTTTCCTTCAGCATCTTAATTAGGGCTGTGAGTCACCGAGTTTTATGAAGCCTGGTGACAACGTCATTTGTGGCTCCTTGCCATCCTGGTTCTCCACGCTCATTACATGGGGCCACTGAGCAGCGAGCAGGCGACAGAAACCCTGTGGGCAGCAGAACAGGCCCTGAGTCTCTTGAAGAACCGAGGTTTGTCCCTGGAGTTTCTTCCTAAGTCTCTCTCTGTCTCTCCCTGGCTGGCATTGCAGGCTGGGTGTGCCCAGTTTTTCATGCTCCAAGAGGCTGTTCAGACAGCAATCCTGACCTGCTTGGCACTGGTTGCTTTCTCCCAGGCCCAAGACTCCCTCCTAGAGCACACCAGGCTCATGGACACTAGTCACCTGTGACTTCAAGGGTACTGACAAGAACTCCGGAGCTCATCCAGACACCCCTGTCACTTGCTCACCCGTAACCTTGAACATGTGGCTCAGTCTTTCTAAGTCTCATTTTTCTTTTCTATAAGCTGGGCCACTTCCCTGAGAAATAGCGGTCATTAAACACTTGGGGCATGCTGGTGTTCCAGAAGTTCATGGGCGAATATGAGGCTGTGACTAGGGTCACTCGGCTCACACACACCACAGCCATGACCTTCACCATCAGAATTGCTGTTAAGAATTCTTTATCCCAAGATCCAAGAGGCTATGGAGGGGAAGATTTGCTGGCTGGGATCCAAGCAGAACTACAAGGCAATTATGTCTGAAACATCTGTGATATTGTGAGATATGACAGGGGTGTGTGTGTGTGTGTGTGTGTGTGTGTGTGTGTGTGTGTGTGTGTGTTCATGCTTTTGCATGTGGAGGCCAGAGGTCAATGTCAGATGTCTTTCTCGATCACTCTCCACCTGATTATTCGTTGAGACAGGGTCCCTCACTGAATCAAGTGCTCACCGATTTGGCTAGTCTTGCTGGCCAGTGAGCCCTAAGGATTCCTCATCTCCACCTCTCAGGCTCTGGGATTTATAGGCAGGCATCACCACACCTAGCATTTTTATGTGGGTGCTGGCACACAAACTCATGTCTTCGTATTGACAAGGCAAACACTTTGCCCACTGAGCCATCTCTGCAGCCCCTGAAGCAATGCTTGGCAGACAGTTTAAGGCACTGACAAGAGCGGGTGGAATGTCCAGGGAAAGGAACGGGAAAGCAGGTACCATCTTGGCTGAGGGAGCTGTAGAATGGAGTTTGAGGTGGGTTGAGGGACCACCCACAAAAGTAAGCTCTGAACAGGATGCACGCCCTAAGTCAGGGAGAGAACAGAGGAAAAAGTAGATACTCAGCCTCTCTCACCACCCTCCTCTCACCTTCAGTACCCACCAACCCACACTGGGCACACCCAATCAGAAGCCACAGGACCTGGGCCCTATGGGTTTCATAGAAGTCAGTGTCCTCCAGGAGCCTGAGGGAGTTGGGAGAAAGATCTAGAGGTGGGAGCCAGAGAGCAGCCAGCATAGGCAGGGAGAAAGAGGTTACTGACTACCCTCCATAAGACCAGCCAAGACTAATCAGCACCCAGCCAAAAAAATGCCGCCCCAGCCAAGATGAGCTGAAATCTCTCCAGTTTTCTATAGGACCCTCAGACCTCTTCACAGCAGATCAGGCACTCACTTTCATTTCAAACTCCAAGATACATCGAGAGGGACCTTGAGGAAACAGGAGCGGGTATCGTAAAATCAAATGAATCATGTCAGGGCGTTGGGGCACTGTAACCTGACCAGCCAAGCAAAATTAGGGGCTAGGATGATTGAGAAGGCAGAACTTGTTGAAATAGCTTTGTGACAGGTTGCTGCTCAGGACTGTTGTGTGTCCTCTCCGACCAAGTATGCATGTCACCAACACGCAGCAAGTTCTTGGAGTTCAAAACAAGTTATTTTTAAAATATTTATTTATTCATTTTCAAGTAGAGAGAGAGAGAACCAGGGCCACCACCTTGTGGGTCTGGCATATGTGGGTCCTGGGGAATTGAACCTGGGTCCTTAGGCACTGGAGGCAAGTGCCTTAACCGCTGAGCCATCTCTCCAGCCCAAAACAAGTTATTTTTGAACTCCAAGTTCTGGCCCAGAACCCTGATATCTTAGTGTTGACCTTCACGGAGAGTTGAAGGTTAAATTTAAAGACCTTTTCCACTAGACGTATGGTGAAGCCACATTAAAATTGTGGCAGAGTAAAAGCTGGGGGGAGTTCCCGTGTCCCTGGCAATGACGATGACATCAGCCAACATTCTTTTTTGTTGTTTTGCTTTTATTTTCTGAGACAGGGTCTCACTATGTAGCCCAGCGTGGCCTAGAACTCATGATCCTCATCCTTAGGCCTCTTCAGTGCTGTGCTGAATAGCAGGCGACCGCCACCATGTTTGGTCCAGCCAGTATTTTTCATGTGCCTGACAAGGTCATCGGCACAGGTTTTCAAAATAGCCCTGCATTAGCAGTGTGCCTTTTATATACATTATAAGATAAAATTCTCGTAACATAAAATGAATCATTCAAAGGTGGTATTTAGTATATTCACAATACTGTGGAACCAGTACCTGGATCTCGTTCCAAAATGCCCTAATCAGTCCAAAAAGAAACTGAGATTCCCATTAAAAATTTCCAGACCGTGTACAACATGTAGCACCATGTACAACAACAACAACAAAAAAAAAGACCAAAAAATGTGGAAATGATCCTAAGGACCCTTGGCAGATGAACTGATAAGCAAATGTGTCTGTCTCTGGATTAGAATATAATTCAGCCATGAAAAGGGATGGCACAGTAATCTGAGCCACCACACCGATGAGCCTGGAAGGCGTGCTGTAGTCAGATTCCTCTGTAGGAAATATCCAGAACAGGAGAGAGAGAGAGAAAGAAAGAGAGAAAGAGAACAGATGAGAGGTACGTGGAGCTGGGGAGTGGGAAGGAGAACCAGACACTATTTAAAAATCTTTTATTTAGCTGGGCATAGTTGACAACGGCCTTTAATCCCAGCACTCAGAGGAGTAGGAGGATCGCCCTGAGTTCAAAGCCAGTCTGGGACTACAGAGTGAGTTCCAGGTCAGCCTGGGCTAGAGTGAGACTCTAGCTCAGAAAAAAAAGAAAGAAAGAAAGAAAAGAAAACTTGTTATTTGGACTGGATGTGGTGGCACATACCTGTAATCCCAGTCACTCAGGAGGCTAAAGCAGGTGAATCACAAGTTTGAGAATAGCCTGGGTTGCATAGCACGACCCTGTCTCAAAGATAAATATATAAATAATTACATAAAATTTACCTTAGGGCTAGAGAGATGGCTCAGCAGTTAAGACACTTGCCTGCAAACCCTAACAAGCCCATTTTGATTCCTCGGTACCCACGGAAAGCCAGATGCACAAAGTAGTGCATGCATCTGGAGTTCATTTGCAAGGGCTAGAGGCCCTGATGCTCCCATTCTCATTCTCTCCTTATAAATAAATAAAATTATTTTTTCAAAAAGTATCTTTAGCCGGGCATGGTTGCTCATGCCTTTAATCCCAGCACTCAGGAGGCAGAGGTAGGAGGATCACCATGAGTTCAAGGCCACCCTGAGACTACAGAGTGAATTCCAGGTCAGCCTGGACTAGAGGGAGACCCTACCTCGAAAAAACAACAAAAAAAGTGACTTTAGAAAATTGCGTAAGGAGTTAATTTATGCGCCGACCTAAAGTTATCATGCTAAAGAACCGTAGTAGAATGATTGCAGATGAACTTGCCCATGAGGTAGCATTAATTTGATGTTCTACTTTATTGGAATTATGCCATATTTTTCTTTAATGTCCTTTTTCTGCCATAGGGTCCCACCGTGTTCTTCATGCTTATTTCTTCTTTGTCCCTTCAAGTCTGTGACAGTTTGTCTGACTTCCCTTGTCCAGCCTGTGCTTGGCACTTCTGAAGATCACTGGTCACTCACTCCGTCTGAGCTTGCTTGGTACTTTCTTGTGAGGAAAACAGGCGGCATTCATCTTGTGAAATTCCCTCATGATCTTTGTGTTGGTAGATGGTAGACATAGCTCACAGCATTAGACATGATTTCATGTAGGTTATATGCTTTAGGAAGAAGTCCTGGTGAGAATTAAAAGTAAAATCACAGGGCCTGGGGACCTAGCTCAGTTGGTAAAGTGCTTGACAGATAAGCGTGAGGACCTGAGTTCAAGTCTAGGCACCCACATTAAAAGCCAGGTACAGCACACCTGTAATCCCATGTCATGGGGAGGAAGTGACAGGTTCTCCTTGGGGCCCACCGGTCTAGCTGAATCAATAAAATAAGGTCTAGGTTCAATGTGAGACCCTGTCACCAAAATTAATTAATTAATTAATAAAGTGGAGAGTAATGAAGGAGGCCTCCACAGTCACACACATATACACACTGTACACACACACACCAAAAAAAAAACAATTTAAAAAATCAAGTCAATTTTAAGGAAAAAATATCAACTGAATCACTTCTTAGTGAGGCAAGGCCAAGGCCAGCTTGGGAAGCATGATGTTGTCTCATGTTATCCCCAGAGAATACTGTTAGACATCAGTGTCTGGTAGTAGGAGATCATATCATTACCCTCTACTTTACAGATGGGGAAACAGAGGCACAAGAATACTCAAGTCCTTGTCCAAGACCACAGGGCTGGTTAACAGCAGTCAGGAAAACGCTGTGTCTGGGATCTGGCCTTCTCTTCATCAGCCCTCCAGCCCTCTCCTCTGTGAGCCATTTGGAGACTGTTTTTAAGGGGTTGTGGTGTTTCTTCTGGGATGTTCATTCAGGGGAAATTTACAAGCTCCATTGAGGCAGCATGGGGCAGGAGCATGTCCCGTGGACCTGAGGTAGGTGGGAAGTATCTTCTAGGGGATCCACAGATGTATGATAAAGAGGAACTAAAAACCAAGCCAGGTCAGGTCACCCCAAGAAGGAGCCCCAAAGACAACCTGTGAGACTGAGGTTCTGTCTTCCCACTCTGTATGGAGGACAGTGGAGGAATTCAGTTCTGCTTCCAAGCAGACCAGCCTGAGGTGACACCCGAAGAAAGAACCTCACTGGGGAGTAGGTATCACTGAGGAAGGACTTAGCACCCACCCACAGACAGAACAGCAGTGAAAGATGAATGTGACCAAGCGTGCTGAGCTGGGGGGCAGCTCGGTGGCCTAGGAAGGGCGAGATTTCTTCAGGGAAAAAGAGGCTGGGGTGAAACTAGGCCTTAAGCACCCACTGAGGCGATGCTGCCTGTCCCCTCAGGAGGGTCCTGAAACCCCTGGATCCTCCAAGGACCTGCGCAGAGCAGCTCTGAAAAGTCACCTTCATCACTCTTTCCCTCTAAAAGTTGCTCCATCAGGAGAACCAAAGTCACCTCCAGAGTCCTGGCAGGAAGCATGGGGGGAGGGGGTTGCATGGTGGCCACAGACCCCCTCTAACCTGGTACCACTACCCACTCCAGCTGTTTGCTGATGTTTGGGGGATCCAGGCTCAGGATAAGCAGCACCTCTAAGAAAGCCAAAAATGTCTACCTTACTTGAAACCACACTTTTTAAATGATGATAACTCATTGTGGGGAATAAAATAATTTTATGTGAGGGCTGGAGAGGTGGCTCAGCAGTTAAAGCGCTTACCTGCAAAGCCTAATGATCCCAGCACCCACAGAAAGCCAGATGCACAAAGTGACACAGACATCTGGAGTTCATTTGCAGTGGCTGGATGCCCTAGTGTGCCCATTCTCTCTCTCTCTCTCTCTCTCTCTCTCTCTCTCTCTCTCTCTCTCTCTAACTGTGTGTGTGTCTGTCTGTCTGTCTGCCTGTCTCTCTTCTCTCTATCTCTTTCTGCTTACAAATAAATAAATAAAAAGTTAAAAAATAATCATCTTGTAAGGCAAATGAGGCTCACCTGTACACCTGTGGGCTATTATTTATAGACCAGTCCCAGCCCTCCTGACGTGTGTCAGACACTAGATCTGAAACCCTTTCATGCGGAACCAGGGAGAGATTGAACTGGAATGGAAGTTTCATTTTGAAATTGCCATCTTTGTAGGTCATGAAAGAGTTGTCTGATGGCGATTGTACGGTTCAGCCTTTAGCACAGTTTCTAGATGGAAGACTTTTTCTAGTCGCTGGCTCAGTCAGTAAAGTGCTTACTGTGTGAGTGTGAGGAACGGAGTCTGGGTTCCCAGCACCCACATCAATGCTGGCTGTGTCAGCCTGCTTAGAAGCTCAGTGCTTGGGAGGTGGAGACCAGATCCCTGGGGCAAGCTGGCTGCCTAGCTGACTGGTCAAGCTGTGTGAGAGACCCTGTCTTAGTCAATAGAGAGAGATGGAGGGAGACACCGGGGATAAACTCTGGCCCCCCCACACGCACACTTGCACACACAGAGACACGTACACAAGCAAGAAAAGAAAAAAGGAAAAAAAGGAAGGAAAAGTATAACATGATCTAGGGGCCTGTTTCTCAAACAATTCTGTGCCTGTGAGTCAGCCAGCATCTTCTGCACAGGTAGGTCTTGGGAAATTGCATGTCTGACATGCTCCCAGGGGATGCTGGTCCATGGACCACACTTTGGGTAGCAAGGCAGTAGACCACATCCATTGCTGCGGATTTTCTCCTCAATTTCCCCTTCAACTTTCTCTTCTGTGAACCCACATTTTATGACCCAGCCATATGAAGTCTGAAGTCTCCCTCTTCCCTCCCTCCCTCCCTTTCTTCCTTCTTTTCTTCCTTCCTCCCTCCATCCCTCTCTTACTTCCCTTCTCCCTCCTTCTCTTCCGTCCTTCCTTCTTTCCTTTCTCCCTCTGTCTCTTCCTCCCTTCCTTCCTTTATCCATTCCTCTCTTCCTTCCTTCCCTTCTCCCTCCTTTTTTTCCTTCCTTCCTTCTTTCCTTTCTTCCTTTCTCTCTTTCTCCCTTCCTTCCTTCCTTCCTTTCTAATAGTCTGTGTGTCATCGTCTCCCTACAGCTACTGGCAGACAGCTGCTGTGCTTTGGGCCTCGCCCTCCTACATGGTAGCCACTTGTTGGCACTGCCCTGTTCTCTACCCAAGGCTGCCAGCTCTCCGCCACCCTGGATGTTCCTGCTCACCTCCATCTGGGCTGACTCATGCCCTAGCTGTAGACTCAGAGGCTCTGTCCCTGGCTTGTGGAGCATCTAGATGTAACACTGAGGACAGAGCTAAATGGAAAGCTGGCTTCAGGGAGCATCCAACCCAACACTCATTCGGATGATTCATTTTGGAACGGAGGTAGTTAGTTCTTCAATGAACATGACTGATGGGGCTAGAGAGATTGCTCAGTGGTTAAGGCACTTGCCTGCAAAACTTAACAACCCGGGTTCAATTCCCCAGTACCCATGTAAAGCCAGATGCACAAAGTGACACATGCATCTGGAGTTTGTTTGCAGTGGCAAGAAGCTCTGGGATGCCAATACATTCTTTCTCTCTCTCTCATCCTCTTCTCTCTCTTTCTCTCTCTCCTTCTCTCTCTCCTCTCTCTCTGCTTAAAAATAATAAATAAAATATATTTTTAAGTTTCAAAAAATAAATGTGACTTATGATGGGGTTGTAGGAAGAGCCACTAATACTATGATCCTTATTTTTAAGATATATTTTGTTGACTGAATATTTCATATTTTGACCCTATGGGTTTCCTTTTCAAAGTAAGTAAATTAAGGCAATTTTGTGAACGGGTTTGTGTGCGTGGTATGTATGCACGTGCGTGTGTGTGCAGGCAGAAGGTGGCCAGCGGAGGATGTCAGGTCTCCTTTGTCACTCATCTGACTGGAGTCTCTGTGTGAATGCATAGCCTTGGTTTTCTCAGGCCTCATTGATCCTCCAGTCTCTGCTCACCACAGGACTGGGATCCCAGCTTTTTACATGGGTGCTGGTTAATCAGGCACCTCATGCTTATAGCCAGAGCCATCGCTCCAGCTCCATAGTATGGACTTCTGAGTGGATTGTAAATTGTGTTACTGTGTAATGATGCTACGAGGTAGCTGAACCGGTATGCAAATCTTGGATTGTTTTTATGAGCACCAAGACAAATCTTTCCCTCTAAGTCACAATATCTTGAATTTATATGTTCAATTCACCACACCATATATATAGTTTTTCTTTTCTCCATATATATTGGGATTTTGTTTTGCCTTGTTTTAATATTTTATTTATTTTAGAGAGAGAGAAAGAGGCAGACAGAGAGAATGGGCACACCAGGGCCTCCAGCCACTGCAAAACGAACTCCAGACACATGCACCACCTTGTGCATTTGGCCTTACGTGCATACTGGGGAATGAACTTGGGTCCTTCTGGTTTGCAGGCAAACGCCTTACCACTCAGCCATCTCTCCAGCCCTTGTTTATTTTTTTTTTTTTTTGAGGCAAGGTCTCACTCTAGCCCAGACTGACCTGGAACTCACTCTGTAGCCCCAAGTTGACCTTGAACTCACAGTGATACTCCTACCTCTGCTTCCCGAGTGCTGGGATTAAAGGTGTGAGCCACACCACTTATGGTCACATATATGTTTAAATAACAACAAAAAAAATCTCATCTCTCTGTAATTAGTCTACAATGTCATTATTGTTTTCTGAGTAACTTTTTTTGGAAAGCTCCAACAATCTGGTCACTATTTGCAAACTATAGTTAATTTAAGGTTGTCTATATTTTTATTTAAAAAAAAACATTTTCCTCACTGCACTAAAAAGTAGTATAACCAGCATTTTATGCCAATATTGAATCTGGTCTTTCAAATATTTATCTTGAGAAATTACTAAATTCCATTAGCTCGGTCCCTTCTCAGCACCCATGGCTTCTCCCAACACCCTGTTCTCCATCCTAAAGAAGCAGGTAATACTTGCAAGTGGTCCCCAGGAAGGGAGATAAAGTGACAAATAACTTTGGGGACTTATTTTGAGTAGAAAAAGTCGGTTCCACTCTGGACCTAAATTGCTGTCAAATACAGGTCGTGTGGTGTTTGGATGTTAAACCACCATCTATACACAGGATGATTGAATCAAAACACGTGGCAATACTTGGAAATTGACGAGAGCAAAGATTTGGAGCTCAGACTTGGTTTGTATCTCCATTGCTGATTCTAGCTGTGAGCTGTCATGACTTCATTGATGCCATAGAGCCTCGGTTCAACCTGGAAATGATTAAAACAATACTGCATCCTTCAGAATTCTTGGGAACATTAAATTAGATTATTCGATGCTCTGCACACAAAAAAGTGTCCTGAATATTAGGTTGAAATTGGTAAAATTCAACCTAATTACATATTTCTTTTTTTAAACTTCTTATTGACAAGCTCCATACATACAGACAATATTCCATGATCAAAATCCCCTTCCACGACCCTTCTTGCCCTCCCTCCACTGAATTCCCTTCTTTCCAACTAGTCTATTCTATTTTGAGGTCATCATTTTTTTTCTCCTGTTATTGAAGTCTTATGTAGTAATATCAGCCACTGAGAGGCCATGAATAAATATCATGCCGCTTCGTGTCTGGAAGACAGCATTGCAAAGCTCATAGATTCTTTCTGCCACCTCTTCTGCAATGGTCCCTGAACCTTGGATAGTGTGACAGAGATGTCTCACCTAGCTCTGAACACCCCACTGTCATTTCTTAATACTTTAATGAGTTTTGAGTCTCCCCAGTGGTTACTGCCATTGGGGGGGGAAGCTTTTATAACCAAAAGTAAGAGCAGTATTAATATATGGGCAAAACCATAAATATTTAGAGGGCAGTTTGATGGACATAATATATGCATTTAGCCAGACAACAGTAGTTGTCTCCCTCGCCCCCAGCTTGTGACCTCCCTAGCCACAGAGTTTTCATTAGGTTTTCAGCACCATGCAGGAATCCAGTGGTAGAGTCCTGACCTTTTATTCAAATCTGATCCAGTTACATTTATTGTTATTATAGACATGCCTGGCATACATAGTTATACCATCATAGTTTGTGCTTTCTAATTTAATATTTTCTCCTTGAATTCATTTGTAACTGATTTAGGTCTATGTAGATGTTGTGATGTACTTACAGGGAACTTTCAAGTTAAGGGATTTGGTCTTAGCACTGCTTCCTTAAAATATATTATTTTTACCTTTTTTTTTCTTTCATGGGTGCCTTTTCACATGCTCTGGGCTGAGCCTCCCTACATCAGAAAGCACTCAAGGATGTCAGACAGGAGAGAAGGAAACTGGTTGAGTATCTGGTAAACGCTGGGCTGCATCCTGGAGTGTGCTGTTTGTGACAATAGAGACTCAACAATGTCACTGTAGTTTACATCTCTAGGTTACAGAGTTCTCTTTTTTATTAAATATTTCTTTATTGTCCATAATTAGATACACTGAGTGAGCAAATATTGTGTTGATGTCCCCAATTTCCCAATTTCCCTCTTCCCTGTCCCCAATCAGCTGGGAATCCTCCTCCATGGGCAGTCTAGATCAGTCCATGGGGCCAGGGGTTATGGATAGCCTAGGAGTAACCTGGCTCCACCACCCCCCTTTATATGTTGTTACTGAGGGGATCAATGTCTCTCTATATTCTCCCCCACCATGGCTCTTACAATCTTTCCGGCCCCTCTTCCGCTCAGTTCCCTGAGTCATGGTGGGTGAGTATTAAGGCTGCTTTTATTGTCGAGGTCTTAGGGGATCTCTGTACTTCTGCTTTAGGTTGTGTTGAAGATCGTTGGTGTCTGTCTGGCTTATCCTGTGTTGACTGATTGGCTGTGGTTATGGGTCTCTTGTTTATCCCACCATTCTCTGTGGGGTTCCATATGGATCCTTCATGATAGGTCTGGTGTGGCTCATCTCTTGCCAAGATGTCAGCTATCAGCCTGTGGTTCGGTTTGTTGGTAGGGTTGGATGAGCCACAGCTCTCTCGCTGCCTTCTGAAAGATACAAACAGAATCTCCATCTGAGAGTGAGATCAGTATAGGTTAACTGAGTACAAAGTACTCTTAACAACATCCATCTTCTGGAATCTTCAGAGTCCTGGCCAACTACTTCTCATGACTCTTTCAATTTCACAAAAGAAATTGTGAAATTTGCATTAGTGAACTAATGTTGTCAGATTGTTAATTGAGTCACTTGAGATTAAATTACTAGGCAGTGACAAAACAGGGGACAGAACCAAGTCTAGTATATTTTCTGTCGTCTCCCCAAGCCTTCACTTATGGAAGTTGAGATGTCAGGAAATGTTATCTCTTGCTCTATATCAGACCACAGTTCAATGATGCATCTACGACCCATTCAGGACGTATACCTCCATAAGAGACTCTCATTCACCCCACCAGCCCGTGATCTTCTTAACTCCCACCCCACCTACTGTGCAAACTAGAAATCAGGAAGTCTCTGGGGACACCTCCCTCTTCCCTTAGCCTCTGGTGACTCAGCCTCCTCGGTCTCTCTCAAATCTGCCACTTCCTCTCCTTCCTCCCTGTCTCCACCCTGGCTCTGGTCTACCATGGTGCCTTATCTCTGGGCTGCAGCAGGTCCTGGCTGAACCCCCAAAGCCTCCCTGGGTTCCTCCACCCTCTGCTGACCAACACCGCAATCTTGACCAAACCCAGATTTGACCACAGCAACTTCCTAAGCTTGCTTCCACTCTGAGGAAAAAGTCCAATTTTTTTAAGTTAGTGCACAAACTAATGGGTGTTTTTTATGATGTTTTTATACATGTATGTCGTGTACTTCATGCCTTCATTGTACTCCTTCACGCCCTGCTCCTGGATCCCCTCATTCCAAATAGCACCACTTCTACTTGTGTGTGTTATATTTCGGTTTTAGTTTTGATTCCATAGGAGGGGAAATTAGCAACATTTGTCTGTCTTGCTTCATTAGTTCTGTGTGTGTGTGTGTGTGTGTGTGTGTGTGTGTGTGTGTGTGTGTGTGTGTGGTAAGGATTTCACTGGGTAGCCCAGCCTGGCCTAGAACTCATGAAATCCTCAGCCTCAGTCTGTCTTTTTGTTTGTTTTGTTTTGTTTTGTTTTTTCAAGGCTGGTTCTTGCTCTATCCCAGGCTGACCTGGAATTCACTACGTAGTCTCCGGCTGGTTTGGACCTCACAGAGATCCTACCTCTGCCTCCCCAGTGCTGGGATGAAAGGTGTGTGCCACCAAGCCTGGTTTTGTTTGTTTTGTTTTTGTTTGTTTGTTTGTTTGTTTGTTTGGGATTTTTAAATTTTATTTGTTTAAGGGAGAATGGACACATCAGGGCCTTCAGCTGCCTTGTGCATCTGGCATCTGACACTAGGAAATCGAACTTGGGTCTTTCTGGCTTGCAGGCAAATGTCTTAACCATTAAGCCATCTCTCTAGCCTTGTTTGGGGGGTTTTGTTTGTTTGTTTGTCTGTCTAGTCTGTCTTTATCTTTCTGAGTCTGGCTGATTTCACTTAACGTGAAGATCTCCAGTTCCATCCATTTCCCTGCCAATGACATAATTTCAGACATCTTTTGTTGTATGTGGATATGATGTGTATGTATGTATGCATGTGGGCACATGTTCCTGTGTGTGACTGTGGACACACACATGCCACTGAATGAGTGAGAGGTCAGAAGACAAATTTAGTGTCACCTTCCACCTTGTTTGAGGCAGGGTCTCTTGCGGATCATTCAACTCCCCAGACTAGCTGGCCTGGAAGCTTCTACAAGACTCTCCTGTCTTAGCCTCTCTTCTAGCCATATGAGTACTAGGATTACAGATGCTAGTACCATAGTGGCCAGCTTCACCTGGGGCCTGGGGATCCAAACTCAGGCATTCATGTTTGCATGACAAGGACTTTATCCATGGCGCCATCTCCCCAAGCTGTTAGTTCAGTCTCTACAGCTAAATTAAACCCTGTTAAACACACAAGAGCACATTTTATGTATCCCTTCATCTGTTGATGGATACCTAGATT
>PVHP010007764.1:0-55494 GCA_004024765.1 Zapus hudsonius | reverse complement strand
ACAAGAAGATCCCTAACAACAAAATAACCTATGGGAAAAAGAATTATTTTGGTCTGCATTTTAAGAGCCAATGTCCATTCTGTCAGGAAAGTTATTGCAGTGTGCTGAAGTGTGGGTGGAACTTCCTATATCTTTGCCAATCAGGAAGCACAGAAAATGGCATGCTGACATTTGTCTTGCCTGTACTTTTGCCCCCCCCCCCCTTTTTCTTCTTCACTCAACATCTGAGCTTATGAGATGGTGTCACCACATGTAGAAATGCTCTTCCCTCCTAAGTTAAATTTCTCTGAAAACTTCTATGAAGACACACAGATGTGTCTCCTAGTTGATTCAAATTTAGTCAGCAAGAATTCAGAGGTCGCAATCTGAGCAACAATCCTTCACTGTAGAAATAGAGACAAAAAAAAAAAATAAATAAATGGGCAGGTATTATCAGAATGAGATTTGTCAAAATTCTTGGAATTACTCTTGTTAGTGACAATGTAAATAGTGAATAATGAAAAACAGAACTTAAACCTACATGACATCTTGTTTTTTGTTTTTTTTTTTTTGTTGTTTTGTTTTGTTTTTTTTTAATGATTTTCTTTACCATGCTGGGAACTTAAAGTATGTTCTTGTGAATATCAGTCAAGCCTTTAGCACTTAGCTACACAACTCAACCCTTGGTATTGTTCCTTTTATCTTTCCCCTTCACCTCCCCAGGGAATTGTTAGTCATAAATTAAAAAAAAAATGATTTCTTTATAGAGGGATTTGGTTTATGATCTTAGAGGGCAGAAGTAACTTTGTTGAACTTATTAAGAACTATTTAGCATAATCATCACAAATGTTTCTGGAGATTTTCTGAGTTACTAGGTGTTTCTTCATGTTTCCTGTGACTTCCATCCCTAGCTGAAAACAACTTTCCTAAACATACTGCAAACATGTTCAACTAATGATAGGCAGTTACCTGGGATTTTAAAAAAAAATGGAAATATAATAGATACCTGAGGCCAAATGAAAAAAAAAAATGGTGGACCTTCCTTTGGGAAATTAGGACACAGAAATGCTTCCATGTATATATAAGGAATTTAGAAGGCCACATGCATGCCCAGGACAAGATGCATGTCTAAGAAATGACCAATAAACTCAAACCTTTCTCCTGGGGCCACCTTCTAGGCTTAGTCCAAGTGTGGATATGTATGGTAAAGTGAGTTCCCTAGTACAAACCTGTTCTGCAAATAATAATAATAATAATAATAATAATAATAATAACTTCAGTGATTTTAGTGCCTTTAAAAAATAAATAATGAAGCTGTTGAAACTTAAAAAAATAATAGCATTCCAATTTTATTTTACTTGTTTCCTCTCATATGTGAAAAAGTGAGGAGTGTTAAGAATATTCAAAGTGTTAACAGGTATGAGGAATAACAAACTTGAGATAGAGAGCATAAATATGAACAAAATACATTTTGCACATATCTAAAACATCACAATGAATCTCACTAATTTGTATAAGTTCTTACATGCTAATAAAATTTCATAAATGAGCAATAATTCTAGATACTAAATAATAAGCAACCCAATATAAAATTTGGAAAAGAAAAAGACTTCAATAAAAAAATCAACAGAGGGACTGGAAAGATGGCTTTATGGTTAAGGTATTTGTCTTCAACTAAAAGGACCCAAATTTGAATCCCCAGGACCCACGTAAAAAGCCAGATGCACAAGATGGTGCATGTGTCTGGAATTAATTTGCAGTGGCTGGAGGCCCTGATGTGCTCTCTCTCTCTCTCTCTCTCTCTCTCTCTCTCAACACACACACACACAAACACACACACACACAAACTCTCTCTCCATCTGTCTCTTCCACTCTCTCAATGTCTCTCAAATAAACAAACAAAATGTTTTTTTTAAAATCAACAGAATAAAATGCATAGCAATAAACTTATCCAAGGAGATAAAATGTTTTTAAGAGCCAGAGTGGTGGTGCACGCCTTTAGTCCCAGCACTCCGGAGGCAGAGGTAGAAGGATCACTGTGAGTTCAAGGCCACCCTGACACTACATAGTGAATTACAGGTCAGCCTGGACTAGAGTGAGACCCTACCTCGAAAAACCAAAAAAAAAAAAAAAAAAAAAAGTTTTTAAGTACATGTGAAAATAATTGTGACTATAGGATGTTTGATGCTGTTCTATTCAGTGAAATCTACAACCCAAGAAATTTTGTATGAAATTTTCACATTTTGCTTGAGAAATGGAAAAAGCAATTCTTATATTTATAGCAGGTTCAATGGCAACAATCATCCTTTGAAATAGAAATAATGTGTAAAGTCTTACATTTCTCAATTTGAATACATATTTCAAAGTTTCTATAATAAAAATATGAAACATGCATAATTATAGGCACATGGAATGATAAATTATTTAAAAAATGTCAAAGGACTAGAGTAAAAATTCAACAAAGACTAAATATAAATGGCCAATAATAAAAAGTTCTTCAGGTTCAGCTTGAATTGCAAGCAATTCTGGCCTGCAACAAGAGTGACAGATAATACAATGGTAGGGTTTGGCTTAGGGAAGGATGACAAGGCAATATATACACAAAACTAAATCCAAAATGAATTCGTACCACAAAATGTACCTCTTGGACAGTAGGCTAAAACATAAAACCCTCCAAAGCAATATAGGGATATTATCTGGTAAGAAGGTCCCTGTTGAAGATGGGATGAAAACTATTCCTAATGCAATTGGTGCTCATTTGTAACTCCCAGTACCAGAAAGAGAGATCTATGAGGTCCCTAAATAAGACAGGCTTCGTTCAAAGCACTTGGTTACCCAATCTAGGTAAAAGATAAGACCCTCTTGCTGAAGACACCACAGGCTGAGGTCACACAACATACATCAAGAGACCCATTTGGAATCTGGAAGGAAGCCAGTTCCCTGATGGTTAGCCTGTATAGTGCTGGAATGTGCTATATGAGCTGCCAGGGGAAAATGGCCAACAATGTTGGGAGAAAATGGGGGACACAACTATATGACAGCAACATGCATGATGAGATGTACACATTGTGCAATACTGACACTCAACCTACGTGGGTAATCAAGGGCTCTCTGACTGGCTAAGATATCTTCTCAATGGCAAGGAAACCAAAGATGGAACTGAGATCCAAGCAAAAAATCCTATGAGATTAAGAATATAGACTCCTAGGGGAAGCTTCCACTAACCATGGGCCTAAAGAGAGACTCCACATATTAAAATCTCGCCAAACCCCTTTAAACTAAGCTGATCTCACTCTCCACTGGAGAATCTGTTTTTTATTTTTCAGAAGGCAGTGAGAACCATGGATATCCTAATTCTAGCAACAAGACCAGAAATGATAGCTGACTCCCTGGCAGGAGAAGAACCACCCCTAGCACATCCTCTAGAGCCCAGGGGAACCACAGAGGAAGTGGAGAGATGAGCAAGAGTGCTGCCTCCACAGCCAGCCTGACAACCTGCACCAGGGTGATGGAGACAGACATCAAAGAAACACAAAAGGTCCCAAAACAGAAATCTAAATGCTGCTAAGAGCTCAACACTAAAGTAGACTTAAAACTCACCCATCATGGATCAGTGAACTTTGCAAAGAATGGAGAGGAAAGATAATTATAAGAGTCATGGTGGGGGAATATCTAGAGGCATCGCCTCCTCCCCTGCAATAACTGACTGCTGCTTAGGCAACACATAGCCCTCAATCTCATGGATCATAACGATTTCACTAAGAAGGGCCTTCAGTGGAATGGGGCAGGGAGGTGGGAAACAGTGGTACCAACACATGATTTGTTCATACAAAGTTTCTACTTTTTTTAAAAAATAAAAATTTAGGGCTGGGGAGATGGCTCAGCAGTGATAGGTTCTGGTTTGCAAAGCCCATCATCCCTGGCTCAATTCCGTAGTAATCACATAAAGCCAGATGCACCAAGTGGCCCATCCATCTGCAATTGGTTTGCAATGGCCAGAGGTGCTGTGTACTCATTTCATTTCTCTCTAATTGAAAATATTTTTTTATTTTTTTAAATATTTTATTTATTCATTTTCAAGAGAGAGAGAGAGAGAGAGAGAGAGAGAGAGAGAGAGAGAGAGAGAGAGAGAGAACGAACCAGGGCCACCACCTTGCGGGTCTGGCTTATGTGGGACCTGGTGAATTGAACCCAGGGCCTTAGGCACTGGAGGCAAGTGCCTTAACCGCTGAGCCATCTCCCCAGCCCTAATTGAAAATTATTTAAAAAAATAAGTTGAAAAGGTTGTTCAACTTTTTTAGCATTAGTTATTAAGAAAATACAAGCCAAAATGATGTTACATTTTATAGTAATTAATAAGGTCATGACTGGGATAACAAAAAATAATAAGTGTTGGAATAGACAGAGAGTACTTAGGACACTTAAACTTCATGGTAAGATTGTAAAATACTACATATGTCAGGAGCTATGAAAAGTATTCCATTATTTTACCAAAAGTGTATTAATTACTTGTATAACTAAATACTTGGTTGAAACAACTTTAGATAAGGAAGGTACATTTTAGCTTGATCATTTTAGGGAGGGCATGGAGGGATCAGTAGAGTAGATGGTGGAATGAGCCTAGGGAAGGGATCCCTCACATGGTGATGAGTCATGAAGCAGAGTGTATCAGAACCAGACATGAGAGAAACTGTAAAAAGACTAGCTCTGGCCTGGCATGGTAGCCTCTGCCTCTAATCCCAGCACTCAGGGGGCATCACTGTGTAGAAGCATCACTGTGAGTTTGAGGCCACCCTGAGACTACATAGTGAATTCTAGGTCAGCCTGGGCTAGAGTGAGATCCTACCTCAAAAAAACCTAAATAAATAAATAAATAAATAAATAAATAAATAAATAAATAAATAAATAAATAAATAAATATCCTAGCTCTGGTGGTCTACTTCTCACAGTTGGCTTCATTCTCTACATGTTCCTCAGCCCTCAAAATAATGCCACAAGCTGGGATTGAGTATTCAAAACATAAATTTGTGAGGAATATTTCAGAATCTAGCATAACAAAAGGCAAATAATTAAATTATTATATAGTCCCGAAATTCTCCTCCTCTGTGTGTGTGTGTGTGTGCACGTGCACGCTTTAGTTTCTCTGCAAAATGAAACTTATATTTTTTTCCTAGAAGAGGTTTTTGGCAATGGTTGGCAAAGCATATCAATAATACCAGAAGGGGATTATATTTTCTGCACTTACACCCTTGTTGGTGTTCCTCAATTATTGTCGAAATAGTCTCATAGCAAGTGTACATTAGTTTTCAAGTGAAAATATGTTTAAATATGTGTATGCTTAACAAGTAAACACAATGAAAAAAATATTTCAATACCTAAGAGATTTCCACCATTCTTCATTTTTAACAGATAAAAGAGGATCATACCAGGGAAAAAGAGCAATCTCTTCCTTGTGTGAAACGTCACAGTTATATCACAAAACTTCAGCCATCAAATTTGCAAGTGTAAATAATTTTCTAACTTTGTGAGACATATGGAACATAAAGAAAATAATAAGGTATGTAATACATTATAAGCAACAGTAAGCCATTTAAGTTTTGTTTTCAGAGAAATTCCTACCAGAATTTGTTGTCTGTCTTCATATTTTGAACTACTTATTCTTGAGGATTACACCTTCAAGACGGTAGAAAATTTAGATATAGATACTGGTTCAGTTTGTATCAAGCAGAATTTTGTAATTTCTAGCTAGCTAGCTCATCTGAACAAATGGCAGATGCTATCAGTGAGCCTGAGCAATTTAATAACCCGCTGTGTCACAGATGCACAATCCTAATAAATGCAGAAAGTAATCTCTCCCAACCCAGAGATTCAGCATTAATTACACTTTTGTTCCATATATTATAATATATAAGTTTACAGGTTCATAAATGGTTGAACATTTACCCACAGACAATAATGTCAATTTAGTTTTCACTTATGTGTGATAAAACTCTTAAAATCGTTTCACTAAGAAATGAATTGTGTTAGAATAGTAAAAAATTAATAGTCATCATAGAAAGTAAGTGTTTTTTTTTTTTTTTTGTAAAGCCAACTGAATGTTTTAGGGATATGTTTGCAGGTTTAAAGAAGCATCTGGGTCATATGCTGGTAAATGGTTAAGCTAGTTGTAATTTCATATATATCCAGTAGTAATATAAGCAAATCAGTGTTGGAGTAGTTGAGTGTTTACCAATCAGTTTTCACAGCCACCAAAAACTTTTTTTAAGTAGAAGAAATGACATTCTCTTTGATTTGCTAATTAGCATGCATGATGTTATAATTACATAAAGATAATTTGTTCTAAAAAATAAAACAAGACTCTACTGAAATAAGTTCACTTAAAAGATTCATTTCAATTTCATGGAATTATTTCAAGAAGATGTCATTATGATTTTTGCCTTGAAAATGCATCTAGAGTAGTAAAAATATTTGATTTCTATTTAACTTATTTCAATGGAGTAGGTTATTGTTTTGAGTATGAATTGATCATCTGCCTAGTTTTAGAGTGCATTAGGCTAAATTGTATTTGTGTATTTCTATGAGTTTTCATTTTTTGCCAGAATTTAATAAAGGCCTATTACATTATGATTGTTTGAGTGAATAATCAGAGAGAATGGCTTTTTTAAGCCAAAATATCACAAGGCTTCATTAATTTTCCTAAGGACATCTCTCAATTCTTTGATATTCAAATCACTCTAATGAAAGCACATACCCTTTTAGCTGCCATGAATTTTTTTCTTAAATTTTTAAGCAGTATAATTCTGCCCCACTCTAACTTGTAAAACTATGTAGACTAAAATATTCTGCATAAAAACCAATATATAGTGTTGTGAATCATAGAGTTTTATACCACTGCAAATTCCTATTTTAATATATTATACCATTTTTTGTCATAAACCACTACAAAATCAAGAAAGAAAATGCAAAGGTATCATTCCAGCTAGTAGAATAAATATTAATAATTTTGGTATGCAGTAAGATTTTGGGGATGTTGATAGTTAAATTGGTGCTAAATATGAAGAAATGATGTCATATTAAGCATAATTATAGATTTTTAAAATAGTTTTTCCAGTTAGAGTTGTTGTTCTTCTTGTTGTTTGGGCAAAGCACTGGACTAGAATCAGATGCTGGAGGAAAGTTGTTTATTTTACCTTACAGACTTGGGGAGAAGCTTTATGTTGGCAGAGGAAAGAAAGAAGGTAGAGCCCAGGCTGGACATCACCTCCTCTTCAACAACAGCAGCAGGAAAGTGAGGTGAACACTAGCACAGGGGAGCTGGCCAGAACATCCTAAGCCCATCCCACCAACCCATCTCCTTCAGCCAAGGTCTATCAAATTGCCCTCAGCTAGAGTTTATGTGGGACACCTGATTCAAACCACCACAGCTAGCAAGCAGAGATTCAGGCAGTGTTTTCGAACACATTTTGTTTTAGTTGATTCTCATCTCCTCCTCCACTTGCCTCCAAGTCTGCTCTCTTGTCCAATTCCCCTATCTGCCCCCAATATCCTCTTAGCTTCTGTTTACAGATTCCATGTTTCCTTTCATCTTTTCTTCCTCTCTCTTCTTTATCTCTCCATATCTCTGTTACCTTTCTTCCTAGATTGCCCTGTTTATATCCATACTCATGCATATTACCACTAGGATGAACATTTCAGAAAGAACACCAGCAAGGTTGTGGGAAAGAGGAACTCTCATTCTCTATTGTTGGGAGCATAAACTATACATTATGGAACTAGAATGAAAGTATCTATAAAATAGAAAGAAAACTACCATAATACCTATCTGTACTGCTGTGGGCATAAACCCTAAGGACTCACACTCTGCAACAGAGAAATTTTTACATTCACGTTTATTGCTTCTCTATTTATGATAGATAAGAATTGGATTCAGGCTAGGGGCCCATTGACTGATGAATGGATAGTGACAATTTGCTACACAAATACAATGGAATTTTATCCAACAGCATAGGAAAAAATATTTTTGCTTTTAAACAAGATTATAGGTAGTAACTTGGAGGTTGCAAGCAGCGATTCATTCATATGCATCAGGAAATTTGAATATGACTTTGTATGTGAGCTTTATTTTTTAAATCATTTACTTTTTATAACATCTTTATTGTCAATAATTAGATACAATATATGAGCAAATCTTGTGGTGGTACCCCCATTTCCCTCCTCCCTGTCCCCAAACCACTATGGACGCTCCTCAGTAGGGATACTGGACCTGTCCATGGTGTAGAGGGTTATGAATTGCATAAGAGGTGGCTCATTACTTTTCTAAAACAGGTAAAATTGCCAGTTACACTAAAAATGATTTCAAGCATATCTTACAGTGACTAGTATACAAAACACTTTGTTAATCACGGAAGTTTTGAAGACATCTCTGAAGTATCATGGTTAGAATGCTAATTTAAAATATGTTTATCTAAAAAATTTCTGGGAAAAGGTTAATTTACTTTCACTTGAACACCAACTCTTAAGAACTCTTTAATAACTCAGTACCTTAGCACATTCTATTTTTTAAAATATTTTATTTATTAATTTTCAAGCAGAGACAGAGAGAGAGAGAGAGAGAGAGAGAGAGAGAGAGAGAGAGAGAGAGAAAGAGAGAGCACACCAGGGCCACCACCTTGTGGGTCTGGCTTATATGGGTACTGGGGAATTGAACCCAGGGCCTTAGGCACTGGAAGCAAGTGCCTTAACCTCTGAGCCATCTCTCCAGCCCAACACATTCTATTTTTTAATGGTTCCCATTGACAGAAACTATATCCTCACACATTTTTTTTGTTTTGAAAGCTGTTTCTTAAACACATGTCATTATTAATTCCAGTTATAATTATGGCACTTTTGTTACTCAGTTTTCATCTCATAGAATACAATCATGCTTTTTTTTTTTCCCCAAGGATCATACTTTGATGAACATGCAGTGTTATCACTTTCAGGCTGACATTCTCTGCATCATTTCCAAATTCCTCAGGATATCTTCAGACCTGATTCCTACTATTTATGGCTTCAATGTGGCTGCAAAGTCCATCTTAAAGTGAATTTTCCAAATTAACCAAGTCTATTCGGATTCGTCCCAGATGAATTTAAAAAGCTTGGGGTATTTTTGTGATAGTGCTTTTATAGAATAAAATCTGATGTTTTGAAATTTCTGTTGGCACTGAAACTGACAAGTGGCAATCTCTTATGGCCTTTTCTTAAGGTGACTTATGCCTCATGTCAATTCTCTTACCTCAAATCCTATTTTGGAAAAGCAGAGTGTCATTTCTTGAAGTGACTACATCTTATCTCTACTGACACGGTCTCTTTTTAATCGTTTTTTGTCTATAAAATACTGGGGCACATGAGTCATATCTATTCTGAATAGATGTTTCAGAATAGTTTGCTCAAAACACTGTGATAAATTCATGCTTACCCATCTTCTAAATTTAATACATGGAATTATTTTTACTGTTTTAGAAGGATTTACATGCTTTCACCTTTCATTTGTATGAGCAGATATGACTTTGATATTCTAGAAAAAATTAAATCCAAACCTAATCTAAACATACATTCCGGGGAAAATATCTTCCCTTCAACATTGGATTTAAAACTTTACATTGACCACCTGATTCCAAATAATAAGAGTAGGGATATAAACACAGGAAATTCAAATCAACAGTCAAAGGCAGCATTTTGGTTGTCCTGTCAAATTTACAATCTAGAAAAGGAAATTCAGTACATGAAAATAACTTGAAGTAGTCATGGCTTTTAAAAAAGAAATAAAACAGAAAAATAAATAGAAATAATCAAGTAAAAGAGCTAATTATTCTTCACAGAAACCCAAAATGAAATGTTTTTGAATAAGAAACAAGTGAGAGAAAATCAAAATAAACAATCCGTAAAAACAGCATGGAGTACTTTCTTGGAAGTCAGCTTTGCTAACCACTATAGTTCCAATTCCTCAGGGAGTGTCTTACAGCAGTAAGAAACAGCATTGCAGAAGCATTTTTTTCTCTTATCAGAAATATACCATTGGACAGTATTCTTCAAATGTCTATGGAGAAATAGCCAAATTATATACACAAGACAACTGGTATTGAATACTCTAAAAATAAAATAAGCATAGATGCATCTGAAATAAAAGAAAATTTAGTGATTCTTATGCATTAGAAAAACAACATCTTTATCAAGAGATAGCAGGATATAACTGGCCACAGCCAGCTCACATATGACAGGAAGTGTCCCGGCCCAAAACCTCAGCACAAGCAAATCCAAGGAGACAAACCACAGAAAACTGGTAACAGCCAGCTCACACGTGACCCTAGTGTCTGGTTCAAAATTTCAGCAGGAGCAAATTCAAGGCGACAAAGGACAGCTTCTGTGGGAATTTTCCAGAATTGTAAATTAGCCACCAACCACCTCCTTCTGGATATTTATAGTCATCACTTCTAACTCAATATAAAAGAGAGACAGAGAGACAGAGAGAAAAACAGAGTTTCCATACCAATCATACTTTTATGTTTCCCTTCTTAGATTTCCTTCCACTTCCAGAGTACACCTAAAATCTTCTTTTCTGGTGTTTGTTTCCCCATTGTAAAGCATTCCAGCTTTCTTGTTTGCCTTTAAATCTCTTTCCAATACAAACCTCAGTAGTTGGCTCACTGACTCTATCGAGGTCTGAATAAATACGAACTGTGTAGTCTGGCTCACTGAATATCTCAAGGTCTGGGTAAATGTTCTTTGTTCTACTTTATTTTCACAAATGAAAGGGGAAATGTCAAAATAAAGCTAAGCAATCAAAGTAGGAATGCTGAATGGAAAACAGTGAAAAATGGATAAAATAATGTATTGCCACTACAGTAATAATTTTAATAATTATTGAACTAATAAAGCTTTAGAAACATATGTAGGTGGGTTGGGAGATGGAAAGTGCTTGCTGGACAAGAATGATGACCGAAATGTGGATCACCAGCACCTGCACAGATTACCAGGTGTGGTGTCACGCATCTGTAATCCTGGCACAAGGAAGACAGAGCTGAGGAATCCTGGGAGTTCACGGTCTAACTAGTCTAGCCAAACTGCTGGGCTCTGGGTTCAGCATGATATCATGACACAAAAATTGAGGTCCAGGCTGCAGAGATAACTCAGTGGTTAAGGTGCTTACCTAAAAAGCCTAAAGAGGCGGGTTCGAGTTCCCAGTACCCATCTCTCTGTCTTTCTCTCTAGCCTCTCACTCTGTTTGAAAGTATATATATATATATATATATATATATATATATATATATATATATATATATATGGAAGTATATAGATATGACTTATATATATGACTGAGGCAGAGAGCATTAGAGAATATCTCCCAATATTGACCACTGGTCTTCACATACACATATAAGTATATGAACCTGCACAAATCTGTGTACCCCCCACATAGACAATTAAAATATTTCATGGTCAAATTCAAGAAAGTGATACTATAACTGATTTGTTGATACCACTAAAACTTTCATCCTCTAATATTCTTGGTGGAAAGATGATATTTCTACATTTTCAAATTGGGTATTTACTAGAATGTGAACATTAATCATAGGTATGACTTATGAAACATTTGGAATGACAAGAGGAGAAATCATGGTAACCTAATCTGATGGCCGAAAATGATATTATCAGGAACTGTTTTAATGTTTTGTATTTTTCTTTGTTTGCTTCTTTTCTTTTTCTTTGCTTTTTGTGTTATCTTTTGAGATTAGGCCCCTAGGATGCCTTATTAAAGTCTGACTTTGATTTCCTGATCCTCCTATCTTCACCCTCAGGGTCCAGAATTGCAGGACTGAAGCGCCACCTCCAGCTCTCTCTCTTTTTAAAATTGTTCTGATTTTGGTCACTTTTATCAAAATTGATAAGCGCTTATAACGTTTTGGTTGAACTCGGATAGTGTTTTGCCTTTACTCAGGAACTGTTTTAAGTTTCTCCACAGCACATGCTCTTCCATCAAACATGGTAGGTATGGAGTGTCCAGCTTTGTGTGGGAGAAATTATGATGGTGAGCATCGCATCGATTAGGGGATGAGGGGATGCTTCCTTGCAATAAACGTAGAAGGATGTTGAGTAGCAGCAATGACAGATGAGTGACTCTTCCTCAAGACTTCCTATGTTAGTATTCTTTGTAGATGTCTCTATATGATTCAAGATTGATTGCCTAATATCAATCACCCATGGACATTTTTCTTGAAACAAATGAAGCTGGGATATCTTCAGAGTATTAAAACCTCAATGCACAGTTTCTGTTGTTGAAAAAAAAAAGGTGCCTTTGTTACTCTTGCTGTGGTGGTTGTACTTGGTTGTTGGGACTGTAACCCAGGACCTCACAGGGGAAGAGCAGACTCCAGGCTTTAGCTGCACCCTGAGTCCTGCAGCTACCAATTTCACATTGTTATTCACTTAGAACACTGTTCTATTCAAATTCTGAAGGTTATTCAAGACAAGGTAGCCAGGGCCATCTACCAGTAGGTTGATATGATTAGATCTGACTCTCTCTTGCACTTTCTTGGCCCTGTTGAACTTGACCCTTGGCTCAAGAGGAATTTTAAACTGAAGGATGCTGAAATAAGCATTGCAAACGTTGCAAAGTGCACAGTGGATAATTCAATTTTCAGACAGGCTTTCAAAGTAAAATTTGTCTTTAGTGGACAAGAGGTGACAAGAATATTTCTATTTGACATATGTCTTAAAATGATCTTTTCTGCTGTGTTTTTTTTTTTAATTTCTGAACCTTTTGTACCATTCTTCTAACAAAAAATGTAAATCACTTTCTTTGTAAGAAGATGGAAATTATATGCATAGTATAATCTATAAACCAGTTCTACTGGCTCAATTTCTAATAAGAGGCTTAAAATACTTGTGTTTTGTCTACAGCTAAAATATATTTACTCCTTCGTCTTCAGAATTGCTTGAAATCTAAATTTTCAAGTTGAAAAGTACAGGTGGTCATTTCTCTGTTATTTTGAAGCTTGCTTCTACAAAAACTTCACTGTCAAACTTACAATCATAAAAATTCATTCAGGATTGGGAAGATAGTGCAGTGGATAAGGCACTTGTCAGTAAAACTACATTCACAATTTCAGGTTCCAAGGCTTTCCTGTGAAAATTCAGAACCCACAATTTATTTCTGTAATCCCAACATTACTGATGGTTGTGGAAGGTGAAGAGTAGAGAAATTCTCAGAAGTCTGTGGACTAGCTACCCTGTGGGATTTAGCAGTGAACAATAACAACCACAAGGAGCATGTGAGACCCTGTCCTCAAATGTGGTGAAATGTGAGGATTGATGCACAAAGGTTGTTTTCTGACCTCCCCACTCAGGGGCACCCCCTCCCCACACACATACACACACACTTGCCAGAATTATGAAATTGTTAAAATGAAATTTGACTTCCAGCTTCTGTTTTGCATATTATAGAAGCTCAACATAATGTTATATTACTGTACTGACATTTATTGTAATTCTCATATGATACTTTTAAATCTGTTACTCTTAAACACAAACAAATTCTTATAATGTTGATCACTTTATCCTAAAACAAAATCATGTGCAAATCACGCTAAGAATATATGCATATGAATATGCTCTTAATATACTTAGTTGTGTTTGAAAGAAGATCAAGTATATTTAAGGTTCAATTACTTAAAATAATATATGGCTTATTTGCTTACAATTTAAATGCATTGGCTTAAAAACAGATTCATTGTGAAAAATAACAGGTCTATTTCATAATAGTAAATGATGTTATGTTGAATAGTAAAATATGTTTCATTTACAAATAGCCTTTGATGTTTTAGGTCCTTACTCTTTTTTTTTCAATCATAGGCATTATGTATGTATGTTCTCGTGCATGTGGGTGCACATTACATATTACATATACATATGAAAGTGTGTTGACGTCATAGGTAGACAATGGTGTCTTCTCAATCACTCAATCACCTACCTTATTTTTTAGAAAATAGCTCTCACTGAACCTGTCCAGACAAAATAGCCAGCAAGCCTAGAGAACCCTCAAGTTTCCTTTCCTCAGTGCAATGACTTTAAGTGCACACCATCACACAGACTGAGCAATCTCCTCAGTACCCATCTGGCTTTATTCCTTTGGTCATTCAAGTACCACATATTTATCGATTAGCCATTGCATTCCAGGGATAAAATAAGCATTAAAGAAGATAAATGTATTCTGGACCATACATATTACGGGACAAATTCTAAAATCAATATTTAAAACATATAAAGCATCTAAAACATTATCTGCTACCTTTTACTATTTTTAAAAGACTGAATTGCATTCGGAGAAAGCAGGGGACACTGCCATACAACAGCTGCTGATGGTCTGAGAACACAGGGGACACTACTATACAGCAGAGACCATGGAGTCAGGAAGTCCTCCCCTGTGCAATAGTGGAAGTTAAAGTAGGCCAAAAATCAATAGCTCTCTGATTGGCTAAGAGATCTCCTATGTGACAAAGAACCCATAGCTGGAACTGGGATCCAAGGCAAAGCCTTATGAAGGCCAAGAACCTGGACTCTGAAGGGAAGTGCACACTAACCATGGGCTTAGAGAGAGATAAAAACCATTAAAACCCCACAAAATTAGCAAGGTCTGTCCTGTTTAACCCACACTGATCTCATTCTCTGCTGGAATGTCTGTCACCCAGGCAGGAGATGAACTACCTCTGACACATTATCTAGGGCCCTGGTGAAAGCACAGAGGAAGTGGCTGGAGATGAGCAAGAGGGCTTCTTCCACAGCAAGTCAGGCAACCTCTGCAAGGGGAATGGAGACAGATACCAAGGATACTCCAAACATCCCAAAGCAGAAACCCAGTACTCTTAAGGGCATAACAATGAAGCACTTTTAAAACTCACCCCCCATAGCTCAGGGAATTTTGTGAAAGAGGGGACAGAAAGATTATAAAAGCCATCATGGGGGAATGCCCAGGGGCATGGCCCCCCACTCATCCCCCCAAAATGGTCTACTGCTTGCACAATTAATCTCCATACATTAATCACATGGAGCTTCCAGCAATCCCACTGAGGAGGGCCCTCAGCGATTCAGGGCCAAGAGGAGGAAAATGGGGGCAACAATAAATAAGTAAACTTAAAAATAAAAAGACTTAAATGTTGGAAGTTTACCCATTTAATTCTGTAAACATGAAAATTTGTATATATCTTTAGGTACACTGAATTACATATTTGAACAGTTTACTTTCTAAAGAAAAGGAATGTAAAACAATTACCTGTTTTCTATTATTAGAAATTGAAACAGTGTTAGATAGATATGCATATACACACTGTCATACATGAATCTTGATATACTGCATGGTTGCATGGTTAATTCATCTACCTGAATCCTATTTTTATACAAGAAGGAATAATACCATGGGGAAATATGTCTTAGCCATGCACTTATTATTAGTTACTCTGTTTTATTGCTATCAAGTTTTTGTTCTTTGATTTCCAAAGTTTAAAAGTTCACAATCAAATGATAAGAAATACATATCTACTGTTTTATTTTTTGTTACTTTTTAACTTTTGTTATTTATCTGCATGTGCATCCCATGGTCTCTTGCATCTGGCTTTTAATTGCCATTGAGGAACTGAACCCAGGCCCTTAGACTTTGCAAGCAACTACTTTTAACTCCTGAGTCATCTCTCCAACTCAGCTTCAAACAGAGATAAAATATGATAATAACACCATGACTAATATAAATATGAAAGTCTAATGTGTTTCCATTTTTATTAATGTTCCATAATTCCCCATGTTATAACTTTGAATAAAACTTTGTAAAAAATTTGAAATTAATAGACCAAAATTCCTCTCCAAATTATTGATTCTTCATCTGAGCTTTGCATCCAATGAGAGTTCTGACTGAATGTGGCAACAGGCAAGCAAACCGCCCTTATTATTGTGCATATGTGTTAAGTATGTTTACAAATATATTTGTGGCTCGCTTCTGTGCCATCATCCTGGAGATCAGCTCCACACCTCTGCAGCTAATGAGAATGGAGGTGCTACTGTCAGCTGCAGTATCACTGATAGGGCCCATATGACAAGTGATGCCAATAAATGTCAGATTGACTTTCACTATGAATCACATCTTTATCTGATAAAGAATAAAAATTAGTAATTGACGCATTGATCAGTGAATTTGGCTTCACACAAAATAGGACCTTTGAAATAAATCATTAATTCATAGAAGATAACTTGTTCTTTACAGAGTTTGCACAGACCATGGTAGAAGAGGTGGAAAGAAGGTAAGAGCCAAAGGCAGGGAAAGAGTGCTTTGCAACACTGTCTTCCAGACACAAAGTGGCCATGACCTTCATGATTGTCACAGTGGCTGACACTACCTGCACAAGACCTGAATAAGAGGATTGAATAATAATGACATTAAAATAGAAGGCACTTATTGGAAAGAAAAAGGGATTTAACGAGGAGGGGATTTAGGAGGAAAAAACGGTGGGGTCATGGGAGGGGGCTATTATCATGATATATTTTCTATATGTATGGAAGTTGTCAACAAAACCTTTTAAAAATACTTTACCTTTGCCTATAGGGTTGGTGACAGTGATGGGAAATGACTTGGAATCTCCCAGAGATCTAACTCATCCACTTGATCTACTAAATACAGTATTTTAAAGGCATATATTAATGCAAAACAGTAGTAGTTTCGGTCATATGTAGATATCTATTTATTTATTCATCCACACAGCTGATATTACAGAAAATAAAAATAACAAAAAAATCTGGAAGCTTATTTAAAAGTTCAGAATACATTAATGGGAGTAGAAATAGAAACACAAATTATAAAGAAAACAACTATGAAATAGTTTATGCTCAAAATGTAATTTTTCCCTAATTAGTATTTATGAAATGCACAGAATCTTTCTGCATTGTCTCTATGTACCAAGTACAAAAATTTTACCCAAAGTCAATGGATGGAAAAGAGAAAGGAATGAGAGGGTATTGGGGAGGTAAACATGATAAACATATATGGTACACACAAATGAAAATGCAAAATAAAATTTATGAAGTTAGATGATTTCTTGCCAATACAACTTTTCATTTCCTTTTTGGATGTTTCATTGTAACAGTTGTTAAAATATGAGTCACTGGCTAAAAATATGTCTAAAGGATATGTTTAAGGAATCTTAAAGGTTCCCATTGTTTTTTTTTAAATTTAGCTACATATTTTTTGATAAGTAAGAAAGAAATCTATTACAGCCTACTAGAAGGTGTGTTTGAAGAGAGGAGCTGAAAGGACTCAGTTCTTTCATTCAGCACATAGAGCTTCCACGTGGACAAAGCCCCCTAGTCGGCCAAGACACCAGAACAATATTCCAAGGCAGTCTGAAGTTATCTGATGTTTAAAGGCTAGAGGCATGCATGACACTATTTGATACAGTTATGTTCCTATAGCTACATAGAAATGTTATCTATTTTATGAGTTTTCTACTATTTTAATTTTATAGTGAAGACAAGAAATATTAGTTAAGTTAAATGAATCCACATATAATAGTTATTTTATTTCCTACATTATATGATGACTTCTGTAAATATATATATATATATATATAGTATTATATATATACAATATCATATATATTATACATGATATATATTATATAAGATATATATCATTTATATCCTTATATAATGATATATAAATTATATATATTATATTATTTATTATATCACATATATATAATATCATTTGTATTATATATAATATCATATATATATATATTAGACTATTTGACATTCAACAACATGAAGGCAAGCAATCATCTGCAATGCTTACACATATTTAAGAATAAATTCATGATATTTCTGTACACAAACAGGATGATTCAGAACAAGTTATTATTCTCAATAATAGATATCTTACTGTAGCAATGTTCTACATAGTAAAAATTAAATAAAAAGATGTACCATTGAAACCTAATTGAGAGTTTGGATTCATTCATGCAGACAGAATTAAATCTCTTTTCCAAACAGATCTCCTTCATGAAATTCTAGAATCCTCTTAGGATGTGTGCTATTAGCATGCACCTGGGGCTGATGTTGTCACAATGAGTTTTGGATGTTTTCTGCTTAGCCAATACCAAGAAAACTCCTTTTCACAATGAAATGTAACTAAAAGAATGAGATTTCATGGCAAGAGCCCATTATCAGAAAAGGAAATATACTGATCAGAGTTCCTCACCCACATAAGAATCAAAGCTATATTTTGCTAGATTCACAGAAACATGGGAATGATAAATAAATAAAAATAAGTCACAAATAATTTAAAAAAATTAAATTAAAAAATATCAAAAAGGCATCTCACAAAATGGGGAACTGAACACAAAAGGGAATTCACAGAGGAAGAAATACAAATGTCCAACTCCCACTGGAGAAAGTGTATAATGTTATTAACCATCAGAGAAATGCAAATCAAAACAACAATGAGATTTCACCCTACTCCAGTAAGAATGGCAATCATTAAAATGTCTACCAACAACAGATGCTGACAAGGCTGTGGGAAAAAGGGACCCTCATTCACTGCTGGTAGGAATGCAGATTTCTGCAACCACTATGGAAAGCAGTGTGGAGGCTCCTGAACAGAATGGATATAGAGCTGCCAGAGGAACCAGCTATCCCTCTACTGAGCATCAACCTCCATATTTCCTCACCGAGAGACATTTGTTCAACCATATTCATAACAGCTCAATTCATAATAGCTAAGAATTAGAATCAACCCAAATGTCCAACAATGGATGAATGGATATCAAAATTGTGTTACATATACACTATGGGATTCTATGCAGCTGATAGGAAAAATGACATAATAAAATTTAAAGAAAAATGGATGGTCTTGGAGCCAATCATTCTTGGTGACCACACACATGAGCAGAGAGCCGAATGCCACATATTCTCCCTCACATGTGGTTCCTAACCATGTTAACCAGAACATTAAGAAAATCTGTCAGTGAACGAAAAGTCTGTGAGAGGGAAAGGAAAGAATTGGAGGGAGAATGAGAAGTTGGTGGAGATTCATACAGTAAACTAAACTAATAATGAATTAACACCATAAAATCTACCTTTTATACAATAAGCTCCTGAGGAAGCTCCTGAGGGCACCACCTGGTATGAGGGTCCATGAATAGAATGGGAGGAAGTTTAACCTCAAGAATAATTGTTCAGGCCTGAATCTCCCTGTCCCAGTTATTGGTTCCTTCCCACTTTGAGCTGTTGGTCAATGAGACCCACAAGGCCTCTAAAACATGACTGAATTCTGTCAAAGCTCTTGAATACCTGTCCCATGCCTAAGGTAAGACCCTATTTCTGAAGAAATCAGTGTCATCAAAAAACACCACAAGATCCTTCTAGATCCAGAATGGTAACCAGCTCCCATTTGGTAGCATGCAGAACACTGGAAGGTGTTGCATGAGCTGCCAAGGGAAATTGGTCAATGATATTTGGAGAAAGCAGGGACCACTTATATACAATATAGGCTGTTGTCACAAGAATGCTGAACACACAGCTACATGGAAGAGACCATCAAGTGAAGAAATGCTCATCTGTGCAATAGTGGCACTAAACCTTAACCGGAACTGGGATCCATGGTAAAATCCTATGGGGACCAAGAACTTGGACTCCTAGTGGAAATTCACACTAACAGAAGGCTACAGAGAGGCTACACCCATTAGGAGCTAGCCAAAATAGCAAGGTTGTCTCATTTAAGTTATACTGATCTCACTCTCCAATGGAGATTTTGTTTGTATTTTTCAGAAGGCATTGAGAGACCCGGGAACACGTCAATTCCACCAACAAGACATTGGAAGATGGCTGACATCCTGGCAGGAATTAAACCACACCTAGCCTTCACACAGGGCCCAAATGAAACCTCCGAGAAAGTGATGAGACAAACAGGAGACCAATCACTTCAGCAAGTCTGATAACCCATGAAATGTCAATGAAGATAGACACCAACAATACCCAATACAACCCAGGGCAAAGATCTAGAGATACTTAAGATCTCAACAACAAAACAGACTCAAAACTCGCCCACTATGACTCAGGGAACTGAGCAAAAGAGGGGGTAGAAAGAATGTTTGACTCATGGTTGGGGAGAATATCCACAGGCATTGCATCCCTCAGCAACAATACACAAAGGGGGAAGAAAAAAAAAAAAGAAAGAAAAACTGGCTACTTCTGGTGTAGTTCATAACCTCCTATCCTATGGAAAAATCCAGTATGTGCACTGAGGAAGGACCCCAGTGGGTAGGGGACAGAGAGGAGGGAAATGGGGACAGAGTTACAAGGTTTGCTCATACAATGTATATACTTATTCCTAATAAAGATATAATAAAACTTATTATAGTAAGAGAAAAAAGACACTTTAAAACAAAATAAAGGCTGTGAAAGTTTACCCCAAGACATATTTTAGTAATCTTCTTCATATATTTTATGGAGAACAGGACTGTAAGAGAATCACGTAATCAAGTGTTGGAGAGATGACTCAGCATTTATGAGCAGTTGCTGCACAAAGCATAAGGGCCTGGACATTCTGAGTTCAATTCCCCAGAACCCACATAAAAAGCTGGGCATGGCTGGGCATGGCTGTAGTGCCTAACTCCAGTCTTGTGAGGATCAGAGAACAGAGTATTGTTGGGACTCATGAAAACTGCAGCTCCAGTTTCAAAAAGAGTCTGTCTCAAGGAAATATATGGATGAGCAATAAAGAAGGACACTGACCTTCTCCTCTGGCCTCCTCACATGCACACAGAGGAATTTGCATCTATATATGCACCACACATACCACACACACCACTCCACACTCACATGCACATGTTAAAAATGTGTAATCAAAGAAATTGGAAAATGTAACCTGGAGAAACTGTGCAGTCAATGTTAACATATAGTCTATAAAATCTGAGGCATGAGTAATGATTAAAGTCCTGGTAAAAGAAGAGAGAAGGAGATCAGAGATATGAACACAGTGGAGACTGAAACAGAGACTGGAGTGATTTAATTACAAGTAATGCCAATCATTATAAGCAGCCATTAAAAACAGGAGATCTCATAAGAACACCAGGAGTATATTTTTTTCTATTTCCATGAAGAAAAACATTGCTTTTCCTTAGTGTCCATGTGGATCCATGTGTTGTTTTGTGAAGTATGAATATGTAAGTTAATTTCTTCATGACTTGAGCATGAAGGAACTCTCCATTTTTTATCTTTCTCAAATTATGTAGCATTATTGTTTTTACCAGAGGTATTAATTCACCTTTTTGGTGAGAATTATATTTTAATATTTTATGCAGTTACAAATGGAGGTCACTTATTAATCATATTTTTTTTATAAACTCCATTGGGTGTTTTACAAAATGATTATGTGATTATGGTATTTCTAAGGCTAGATCACTGTTCAATTTGGATTCATTTTTTTCTTGTCTACTTGCTTGTGCTAGTACTTTCATGGATTCTGTAATCACTATTAGTAATAACCCTCTGCCATACTTGCAAATTATGTTAAATAGGCAAACTTTAATGAGCTTGTCTTTTAAAAGTATTGGGACTCTTGGATATGCTAATTCTGTATAGTAACTTCCTTACTGTTTATATGTGATTCATCTTATCATGTTATATGTCCTAAATATACATAATAAAATTCATTTTTAAAAATAAAAAAAAATAAAAAATAAGTCTATGTACCACTTAGATGTTGTCTAGGCACCAGTGTAGACTTTTGAGACAAGTCTAAAGTCACAAATAAATAAATTGCCAATCAGTAACACTATTCTCCAGGCACTGTAGAGTTAAAAAGCTTACGATGCAAGATTTAGGTCCAAAATAGTGTGATGATTTTCCGAGACTGTCATAAAATACCACAGACTACAGACAAAGCCAAAGAAATCCACTTCTATCAGCTCTACAGTCATACAACTGACAGAAAGTCAGCATGCTTCTCCAACACATGCAGCATGTCAATAAGGACATCCACTAGCATGCTTCTGGATGATGGTCAACAAACTGAAATGCATCCTGGCTCAAAGCTACATAATGCTCCTCTAGGCCCCTGTCATGGGATACTGTTCTGTATTTCTTTCACATGGTCATTGCCTTATACTACAACAAACATATTCGGTAAACCCTGTAACTAAGTATATCTACTCATTGTCCAAATGAAGACACATTCTGAAGTTCTGGAAGATGAGTTTTTCATTCAAATCTTGGGAAGAAATTTCAACCTGTAATGAACAAACTTCACTTAACACAAGAAAGCATTATGTCAGGAAGAAAATTGTTTATAATGTTGTGATAAATATGAGGGTAGCACAAAGTATTGAAGCAAAAATACCTTCTTGGGAAGGTCCTAAACACACTATGCAAAAGTCTGAAGTTGTACCATGGTAATTGACAAGTTCAAAGGCAAGAATCATGCTATACAAATATAAAGAAAAGCAGATTGCACTTCTTCCAAACTCAAGCTTTGAAATTGGAAAGAGTAAATGAAAAAAAAAAGTAGGAAGCAATTAATAACAATAGCCTAATATATTTATCTTGGAATTTTTATCAGCAGTAGCTACAATAATTAATAAGGCGAAATATCATTTTCTCTTATTACTAAGAAATCAGCATGTGGTGAACTACAGCATGAACACCTTCTGGGAGACTGCTCACACTGCTCAGCTACAAGCATAATGCTGTAGAATCTGCTTTGTAATTGTAATCTTAAGAACGTGTTTACCAGATGGAAATGCAAGTATTCTAATTTTTAAGATGTTGCAAATCTATTGTTTTAATCACAATGTATATTCATACATCTTTAAGAAACACATTTTAGTTTTTAATACTTTTATTTGAGTCAGAGAGAAAAAAGAGAGATTGTGCCAGAAAAACAGACAGACAGACAGACTGACTGACTGAGAGGCAGAGAGAGCAACTGACATTCCAGAGCTTTTTGCCATTGCAAAGAAACTAGGGGTGCATGTGCCTATCACTATCACTTTGTGAATCTGGATTTGTGTGGTTACTGGGTAATTGAACGTTAGGCAAGAAGGCATTGCAAGCACTTTGTCCTGCAAATCTATCTCCTCAACCCTAAGAGGGACATTTTAAACTTGTTTTCTTTCAGATAGTAAACTTTATAATTACATACACAATCTATCTGTCACCATTTTAAATATATATATATATATATATATATATATATATATGTGTGTGTGTGTGTGTGTGTGTGTGTGTATATATATATATATATATATATATATATATATATATATATATATATATATATATATATATGAAATGCAAAAAATTGTGTTACCCAAAATATGTAATTTTTCTACTTAATAATATGCTATTTTCCAGGAAAAGTGTTAAAATATTCTTTTTTCCTTAGGTTTGTTGAGTTTCAAAAGTACAAATTTGAATAGAAACAATAGTCAGGTGACTTCCTATTCAGGCATACATATGCCTATACATTATATATATATATATATATATATATATATATATATATATATATATATATATATATATATATATATATATATATATATATATATATATATATATATATATATATATATATATATATATATATATATATATATATATATATATATATATATATATATATATATATATATATGTATGTATATATATATATGTATGTATATATATGCTCTATATACATATATGATATATATATATATGGTGGACACACAGATATGCACTCCAAACTTAACCATCCTATTTGCAAATTAAATAACACTATTGATGACTGACCCCACTGATCCACCAATTTTTATCGTCTTCAGCACTGACTGTTTTTAATTTAGGCACACTATCTTCACACACAGTAATATCTGCAATCTATTCACTCATTTTGTACAAAGTCCTTAATTAATAAATTTGTAAAATTTACCAGTGATATGAACCACATTGGAGAAAATCAGAGGCTTGGAATAACAAGGCAAAGAATTTGGATGCAGTTATATATTTGATAATAATGAAAAATTCCTGGGTTGTTAAGGATCGAAGACTCTTCTTTAAAAGAGTGTGTATTATAGTTCAGTCTCTTTTATCCCTAGCTCTGGTAGTCATCGTTTTATACTCAAGTTCCATGAGCTCAACTATTTTTGAGTGCATAGATCAGTGAGATGACGTGGTGCTTATTTTTCTGTGCCAGACTCGTATCACTTAACATGATCAACTCTAGCTTCACTCACAGTGCCACAAATGAGAATTCAGTCTTTTCATGGGTAAACCCTATTTATTTTATATGTGCCCCATACTCGTTTTCTATTCGTAAGGTTCTGGATACTTAGGCTGTTGATACTAGGCCTCTGTTTTTCAACAGGTACAATCTCTCAACTCTAAAAATGAACTGAAAATGGATTAAAGACTAAATATACCACCTCAAAAATTATGAATATTGTAGAAGAAAACATTGGGGAAATTATTCTTGATATTAGAATGATCAAGATTTTTGTTGTCATTGTTGTTTTTTTCAAGGTCGGGTCTTGCTCTAGCCCAGGTTGACCTGGAATTCACTATGTCGTCCCAGACTGGCCTTGAACTCACAGAGATCCTCCTACCTCTGCCTCCTGAGTGCTGGGATTAAAGGTGTGTGCCACCGCACAGGGCTGATCAAGGAGTTTTGACCTCCAAAATGCAGTTGCTGCAAAATAACTCTGAAATATACATGAAAGCACAGACATCTGGTTGAAGTACCTTTATTTCTTTTCATTTAAATGAATTTAAAACTGGCTAGTTAGATGTCCCTTTATGTCTAAAAGTTACATGAAACTTTATTTTATTACAATTGCTGGGAACAGAATCTAAGACATTAATTATGGTATATAAGTACTGTGCAACTGAGCTACACCCTCAGTCTCCTGTTTTCTGGTCTTTGTGTATACATCCAAGGATGTGATGATTAGAATATATGGTAATGCTATTTTTAATACTTAGACAAATTAGAAACAGTTATGTTTTCACAATGTCTATATCAACTTGCATTCCACTAAGAGTATACAAGTGGTAGTTTTTTATCTACATCTTCCCCATCACTTGTTAGTTACTTCTTGATATAGTAATGAGTAATATGAGATTTCACTGCTTTTTCACTGTTCTTTTGATTTGAATTCTTTTGATGATTTATTCTTCTCAAATGCATCTTAGCTTCTTGGATGCTTTTGAAAAATGACTAATATTATCAATTAAACATATTTTTGGTTGTTTTTTGTTTTCTACTGATTTTTGGAAATTCCTCATATGAATTGGATTTAGCTATTTATTAAATGTACAGGTGCAATTGTATCCTTATATTTCAAGAGAACACACTCTCTCCTTTCCTTTGCTGTGCAGGCTTTTAATTGACATAATCCCTTGTCTATATTTTCTTGTTGTTTCTTTTGCATTAGAGATTTAAAAAATCATTGATCACTCCAATATAATGAATCATTCTCCTTATGTTTTCGTTTAGAGTTCTCACATGGTTGAGTGGTATATTTTAAGTCTTCAATCAATTTTTAAATAAATTTTGCTGGTGGGAGACTTTATCTGTTTAAAGATAAGTTCTTAGTTTCTTTGTTCTGCATATATAGGGATATAAGGATATATATATATTCCCATATTACAACTTACTGAAAAGTTTTCCCTTTATCCAATATTATTTCATTATACCTTTATTAAAAAAGCAATTTCTCTTTAGTAATTGATTTCTTTTTAAATTAATATCTTTATTATGAGTAAGTATATACATTGTATGAGCAACTCCTGAGAAGGTGTCCCCATTTCCCTCCTTTCTGTCCCCTATCCCCTGGGTTCCTTCCTAGGTGAGCATACTGGATCTGTCCATGGGTTAGGGGGGGTTTGAACTGAATCAGAGTTAGCCAGTTTTTCTCTTTTTTCTTCCCCCTTTGCACTTTGTTGCTGAGGGGGACAATGTCTCTTACAATGTAGAAATTTTATTAGATGTAGGGTTACTCCATCACTAATGAACTATGCCAACAATTACAAAATATGATGTTAAAATTAGTCACATAAAGAAGCAATACGAATATTATAGACCTCAAAATATACCTCCAATGCTTGGTAAAGGAATATTGTCTCATATGTACATGAGTACATATGATCTGATATTTTCTTTTGTTACTCTAAAATTCATGTTTTATATAAGTGTTTTACTATGATTTTACAGCTTTTTGTGTGATTTTCTAAATCAATGTTTCTAGAATTTAAAACTACATATAAATTACTGAGAAGCTTACTGATTATGAAATATGTATAAAGTAGTTTCAAGTGACCCACTCAGGGTATGCTAATGATGGTCAATATTCCCAGTTTTTGAGATAAAATACCTAAGACTAAATCATTCTCTTTCTGAATTCAGTAACACAGGTAATAGTATATTACCAAACCATTCTAGGTGAATAAATAGATGCATAGGCTAAAATGTGATAGAGTAGGAAAAGGTTAATTTGACTCATATAATATGTATTTGAATTTAAAGCTCAATAATGACTTTATGGGTAGCTGAAAATTATTTTTATTTTTGTGTGTGTGTCTGTATGATGTGTACATATATCTGTTCATATCTGAGAGTGTGGGTGCAAACAAACTGCACTCCCTTTTTGGAAGTCAGAGGACAAACCCCTAGTGTCCATTCTCACCTTCTTCCTTGCGTGAGACAGGGTCCTTTATTCACTGCTTTCAATGCCAGACTGGCTGGCCTATGAACTTCTTGGCTGCTCAGGTTTCTCAGGTCTCCTCCCTCATCATAGTAGCTCTAAGTGGTTTCTGGGCATTTGAACTCAGGCCCTAATGCTTGGTCACCAAGCCCTTTACCCACCAAACAATGTCATTATCTCAGAAAAAAAAATTGGACATATATGTCTCCATTTAGTTTTCTTTTAATTTACAATATTGAGTCTATGATGTAATCTACTTATGATAAAATATGATTCTGAAGTTCAGATGAAATATATACATATATATGAATATACACCTTTGTGATAAAGAAATATATTAATATATTCAATAGTTAATATATTTCACACCTCCTCTCACTGCGTTAAATCTGTGTCCTTTTAATTTTATTTTGTCACTCCTTCAAAACTGTCTCTTATCAGTTTCATAGATTGTCAGCACTAAACTAACTGAGAAAAGGATTCAAGGAGAGAGAACAGACCATTCTCTGTCCTCTTTGGTTCTGGTTATAAAGCACAAATATAAAAGGAGAAAATCACCGTGGGATGGCATGTGAATTTTAAGAGGCTTTCACTGGGTTCATTTGTATTCCAGAGTCATATCCTGAAGAGTTTTACCACCTAGAAAAGTTTTTTTAAGTCTTTTAAAAATATTAAAACGAATATGTCATCTTCACAAAGATACTTATTATAACCATTGATCATAGAAGTATATAGATAAGATTCTGAACTTCCCAGCTAGCTACAAACCAAGCAGCAACTTCATACTTGATATATAGAGGAAATAAAATTGCTTTAAAATGAATGCAGAATTTATTTATGGTCTACAATTTATTAGTATGCATGAAGATGAATTAGAACCTGCAAGCTATAGTAAATGTAATGCATGAGAAAGGAATGAATGAATTACTTGAAAATCATTTTGAAGGATCATGGCTAACGCACTCCTCAACCACAATTGTACTAAATGCAGGGGCAAATATTATTAAACCTGCCAGTGTTCCCTGAGTGCGTTTTACACAATTCCTTAAAGAACATAAGCAAAGGTTCTTGACTTATAGATTTTTTTTTGAATAAATACATTATTTTAGTAGACACACTCAATCTTCAAAAGATCTTCATAATTTAGATTAGTATAAAAATGTTGCAGTCTAGTGGTGAAAACAAAAGTGACTTTTAATTTCCAGACAGAAAAAAACATGGAATTGATGAACTTTAGATTTCTGATGGAAGAAAGGGAATGTGATAAATGAAGAGATGAGCCTAAAACTGCACTTACCCTGCTTTATTTAGCATCTGAGCTCAGTTAAGTGAGTTCTCTATCCGCAGTTTTAATATTGTACTGGCTAAGCCTTTTACTGTGCACTAAATCCTAGCAGCATAAAAAGGAAGCTAAATAGTATTTACAGGTCTTTTTCATACAAAGTGCAAACCAGCATTCCGTTTATAATCCTATAATAACACTTCGTAATCTGCATGCCAATGCAGTGCAAATAACACATTTGCTTTTGAAATGAGCATAATTAGATTATATAGATCATAGTTGAATGAGAGGAATGACCTTTCTAGCATTCTCTGATAACACAAGAAAATTTTACTACTTGGCTGCCTTTTCTCATTTAATCTCAATGATCAGTTTCTGGCACAAGTCTCAAAGTTCCTCAGAAACTTTCAAATTTATATGGATTTTTTTTTCCTCCTAGCAGAAGAGAATTTCACAGGTGAGCACTGAGAACCGGGGAATATTACCTATATACACTTGAGATTGGAGAGAAATTCAAACAATGCAAATTGAAGTGTGATATTAAATGTTTATTCATTTATCATTTTTATTTGCTTACAATTAGAGAGACAGAGAGAAAAGGAAAGAGATAGATAGAGAGAGAGAGAGAGAGAGAGAGAGAGAGAGAGAGAGAGAGACCAGCAGAGAGAGAATTGGTACTCCAGGGTCTCCTGCCACTGCAAATGATCTCCAGATACATGCACATCACCTTATCTGGCTTTTTATGGGTACTGTGTATTTGAACTCTCGCTGGCAGAATTTGCAAGCAAGTGTCTTTAAAAATTGAGCCATCTCTCCAGCTTTTTTTTTAATTGAGTTCATTATGGCTTTTGAATATGTATTTTTGAATCAACAATATTTTTGAAGACATGGATTTTTACATATAATTTATATATAATTGAATCTTATAGTATGTAAGATTCTACTTTGTTTCCACTTAATCATGTCAAAAGTTTTTACAACATATAATCAAATTTATTTTACATATTGAGTCATTGGAACACTGCTTGTATGTTAATTATAGCATTCATACATTTGGAGAAGTGTATTTCCTTTTGGAGAATTTTTAAATTTTCAAAGCTGTATTTCCTTTTTGGAGAATTTTTCTTTTGGAGTTAAAAAGTAAGAAAGATGTTACAAATAACAATCATTACCAATTAGAGTAAATACCATCTACTTTTTAAGGAAACATAAATAAATCAAGAGTCTTTGTAACTTTAACAATCTTCTTATCTTTCACTTCAGGTCTGTCAATACACAGAAATCCATACAAAGTAGGTATGTGATTTTCTATGTATGTTACTGACAATGAATTTGGCCCTTTTGTGATTATAGAATATTCTATCATATACCCACCAACTCTGCTAGGTCTTGGGACCTAGCGAAGACATCCAGCAGTACCTTGGGAGGTTCCCTTCAAGAAGAGTTCATTCTTTCCCCTCTCCAATAAATGAATCATGGGAATTGTAGTCAAGCTTTCTCGTTCCTGCAGAAAGGAACCCAAATAAAATCGGCTTGTGGAGGAATGGGATTATTTTGATTTACAGACTCCAGAGGAAGCTCCATCCTGGTAGGGGAAACAGTGGCATGAGCAGGGGGTGGACATCACCTCCACCACAGCACTGCAAAGAGCGTCAGGAAGGTGTGCCAGAATTTGGCTCTAACCTGCATAAGGCCAACCCCAACAACAGACCTCCAAGAAGATTCCAATTCCAAAATTTCCATCAGCTGGGGATTGAGCATTCAGAACACATTCATTTCTGGGGGATGCTTGGATCAAACCAACACAGAAATCCTTCTGCCAAAGAGTTCCATGAAGAGAAAAAAATCTTAATTATTTAAATTATCTCTCCTTAATTTTTACAAAGGAATTTTAATCTGCTTTGTCTGCATAAATGAGAACTTACTTATAACATGTACTTATAAAGGAAGACCTGTTCTCTTCATGGTTGAATACTGGTAACCCCACTGTGGAGGGCCCTCAGCAGAACAACAAGGGAACAAAGGATATAGGAGGGTAACACAAGGGCAGTGGGACCAATACACAATATGTCCATACAATATAGTTCATAATTAATAAATAATGTAAACAGAATCTGAGTTTATTAGAGCTTTAATTGCAAAATGGATGAAAGATTGAGCAAATATTATTCATAAACATATCTGTTTCCTTGTAATAGAAATTCTTCATAACTCTCATGAGATCTCATGATTAAAATTTTACCACTCTCATAGTTTGTTTGGACCCCAAAGAACCCAGATATCCATTCAACCTTAAAATATTTGCTGACTTTCCACTGATGCCATTTTATGAAAGCTGCTTTAAAAGCTCCCATAAGCGCCCTCTAACTGTCATTTTTACTTAATTCTCTATAGTACAGCCAGAGTGAATCTCACATGCTTTAAATATCCAATGTGTTCCTCTCTTCATCTAAACATGTAAATTCTAATCACATAGGTGAATAGCCAAAGTACCTCAGATTCATGGAGACCACTCTACATTTGCATAGAAGTAGATTTCTTATATTAGTTAAGGTTATAACCTTACATTGTTTATTAGCTATCCTATTATTATCCATATCATAGGGCTTAATAATAGCTCTCATTGCCTTACAAATTGTCTTGACTCTTGCAAACATGTAATAAAAATGTAGTGTACTTGCTCTGTTCATTTACCTTCCTATTTTTCGAAGTGCCTAATACAGAACTCATGAAGTTTAAATGTTAAGCAAATGCATTGTGCTTTCTACTGAGAAGATAGAGGCTGTAATATACAACCATAAGACACATTGATAGACTTGCTTAATACAATATTATATCATAACTAATATGCAATTTTCATAATTATATATAATAACTATGGCATAATAAGGTTATTTTAGGTATACACAGTTACCCATGCAATGTGATTATTTTATGTTCTGACTGTATTAAAGTTTTTGACAGGCTTTAGGTGCTTTAAAATATTTTCATATTTTGAGGTTTGAAACCCCTGTGTGAGTGGCCTTGTCCCTATCATCTGCTTCCTTTCCATACCAATTCTTTCCGCTCTCTCTGGAATCATCTTTTTCTTTGGGTGGATTTATCGATTGTGGCTTATCTCTGTGTCTTATATCCTTCACTCTTATCTCCCCACATTGCTAACCTTCAGGAATGTCCCCATGCTTCTGACTGAGCTGTTACTTTTATGGTGAAATCTACCTGTCCAATGCTGATCTCAGACTTGCATGAACATAAATTTTTACTCTGTGAAGTGCAGCGTGATTCATCAGTGGACTTTTATCTCACTCCTGCCAGATTGAACAAAAAAGTCAACTTCCTTACATCTCTTTCTCCTTACAGATTTTCTGTTCCTTTTATTGATATGTCTGAGGTCAAAATTCTTGGAGTCATCGTTTAATCAATATTCTTTAGTTTGTTCCCTTTGCTTTGTTTGCCCTGACTATTTTCTTCACAATCTTTCTTCAGACTGACTCTATTTCTTTCCGCATAGCCCTCACTCTAATCCTTTAAGTCAATCTTAAATAACTATAAATATTTTCTCTCTACCTCACTGACTCCAGATTTTGTCCACTGTCTACCTTTGCAAAAGAATATTTTTAAATTTATTGAAAATAACTTTATTACCGACAAAACAATGAGGTTTATAATGATGTATAAATGTATAGTATATAGTGCTACAGAGAGAGACCTTGAAAACACTCTCTAAAATAAAACCCTGAAAAATTCTTATGAGCGTCTTAAAAAATGTGTATTTTATTGCTACCAGAAGATAGACTCAATTTATCCTTCATGTCATTCATTGTATTAGCCTTACAACTTAAAAAAGTTATAATTTTTCTTCCCTTTGCCAATATGAAGTACAATGCTCAAAATTAACTACAATGCACCTTTTATTTGAAAGAACACTCTTTCTGGAACTATATCTTAGAATTCCTTCTTCATATGTTTGTTCAGGAAAAGTATTGCTGCCGCCTTCTTGTTTTTGTGCTCACTGTTGTATTATATTATACTTGATTAAAACACAAGATTTCAGATGTATTTTAAGATAAATATTGATAATTAATTTGCACAGCTAAATATAGTAGTAAATAAAAGGCTAATTTAAAAATGCTAATGGAACAATATGATTATCTGCTTCATATTTAAAGACCCTGATATTCCTTCACTATTACTCCAAGTGAAAAGAAATACAGAGCCGGATGTGGTGGCCCACGCCTTAAATCCCAGCACTCGGGAGGCCGAGGTAGGAGTATTGCTGTGAGTTCAAGGCCATCCTGAGGCTACATAGTGAATTCCAGGTCAGCCTGGGCTAGAGTGAGACCCTACCTCGAAAAACCAAAAAAAAAAAAAAAAAAAAAAAAAAAGAAAAAAAGAAAGAAAGAAATACAGATCATCTAAAAGAACTTTTGACAACAATTACTCAGACTTCAATATAAATAGAGTTTAAGTGCCTGAAAAGTAAAAAAAAATGACATAAATATTTTAAAATGTAATAGTTTTATACTCTCCTTTTACATATCAATAAGGCACCAACTTAAAAAAAAGTATGTTTTCCCCCTTTGGGATTTATCATAAATTTAATAAAGAAATATTGGTAAGAAATAAAGAATATCAATAAATACTATATGGCTCTGAATTCATTTCAGAACTTAAAATGTTTTTGACTGCAATAATTTTGAAACATTTCCTCTTTTAATAGCTGTTGGAGACAGTAGAGACAAATAGTTTATAAAATGTTCTTAGTTAGAAAAGCTCCTTTCTTTTCATTTTGACACATCTAGGACATACAATTATTCACAAAGGTCACCTTCTAAAGAAGAAAAAGAACAATGACCAAAGGCAGCATTTCGGTCTCAAATAGACTATGACAATTTAATCAATGACAACACCCAATGTCAAGAGCCATCTCATTTTTAGGTAGACAGAGAATGACATTTCATCAGAAGTCAGTACAATTGTCTTCATTAAAATCCAGCCCCTAAAAAGTGCTTACTGACACTCAGAAAAAGATGTAAAGAAAGAAAAAGCAAGAAAGATTTTAATTGTGAAAACAATTTTCCTTTCTTTTCAATAGTGTATATGATCAATTAAGTGATGTTTATGACTTTAAGAGATAACAAATTAAGAGCTTGACAGAGAATGTAATTTACTATCAAAGCATCATAAAACACACTTTTCAAAGTATTGTAATGCCTTATGAGTTTGGGATCAGAAAGTCTTTCTATGAGATCAACTTTCTCCTTAAGTTAAAATGGTAGTCTAACCTAAACAATATACAATATTGACCGGCTACACAAATTCTAGAAATGTTCAAGGATGCCAACTTTTGCCTTTCATTTATTTAACAAAAATTCCACTGAGCATTATTGACAAGATAGTAACAACATTAAACAACACCTATCTAGTATATAATATTGTGAGCATTTACCCAGGGTACTTCCATTTTAATTCAAATCTATAATATTTTATTTTCTTAAAATAATAATAAAACATTAACAGGTATATGGCTTTTAGATGAATGAGTAATACAAATATTCTAAAATAGTAAGATATTATAATGACATATGCAAATGATGGTTATTACTTCATTGTGAAACTATATATTAGGAGTTCAGAGGTATAATAAAATGAACCTTTACTTCAGTGTTAACAATTAATCCAAAAAATATGTGATAGAAAATGCATATCAGTAATAAGGGTTAGAGACGTCTGGAAGAAATATTATTATTTTAAAAAGAAAAAGTTATATATTAAAAAATTGCTTTTTAGTATGTTTGCATATGCTGAAATATATAGATCACTTCTACTAAATCATAAATTTTTCATTTTCCGTTAGGAATAATCATGAGAGAACAGTTTGCTATACCATGACTACAGAATATGAATGTATACTACAGTACATTTTTAAAGATTGTAGTAAAAATTATGCTTTATACATCTGAACAAATTTATTCTGCAAGTAGTTTAACAAATATTCAAAATAGTGGCTGAGAAGTAAAGCTCAAAAATTTCCATAAAACGTTTCAAAAATTATTATTAGAATGATCAAACATCAACTAGACTGTTTTGTTTTCCTTTATGCTGTTAGTTTTGTTAATCACATTCTTCAATGATTAAACAGCCAAAGCCCTTCTGTCCTGCCATTCACTTGCATGGTCACCTGAAGTCTCCATATTGCTTGCCATGTTCTCTTCTATACCTTCCTTAATACAGATTTTTTTCTTAGCATCTCCAGTAGAAAATTGCTACTTTTATAAAAGTCTTCAGGAAGCAAATTAATCCTCCAGCAGCAGGTCAAACTATACTATATCTACAAATGTGTAGTTTAAGCACAAGCTGTTATAGTGAAGATTCATTTAATATGACCAGCAAAGGAAGCAAACCTCAATAAGGAGCCAGGCTTATGTGTGTGACTTGTTGAAGATATAAACAGTATTTATGTATTTATTATATCAATAATGTGTGCTATACATATGTAGCTATGACTGTAGGGGTAATTATAATTACTTTATAATGTAATTATAAATGTGAAAGTGACTGTGCTTTTAAAGTCTGCTTAAATATTGTTATTTATTTTCAGAGAGAGAGAGAGAGAGAGAGAGAGAGAGAGAGAGAGAGAGAGAGAGAGAACTGAAATGCCAGGGCCTCCAGCTGCTGCAAACAAACTCTGGATGTCCCACCTTATCCAAAATCAAACTTGGGTCTTTAGGCTCTGCAGACAAGTGACTTAATAGCTGATCCCTGCTTTTAAAGTTATAAATGACAGGTAGTTTATAAGGGTCTCCCATTTTAATCATTAAGCTTTAAGTGAATGTTCTAATCTATTTAAAGTGAGTTGCATACACATTTTATAAAACAACTATTACCCATGAAACATTTTTTCTCATTTCCCAAAGTCATTATTTTTGTCCCGCTTTTCCTAGAGAGATGAACAATTTTTTTTCATCTCAGATAGGCCAGAATTGACAGATCAAAGAGACAATGCAATGCAGGTTCTATTTAGTGAACCTGTGAATTTATTGGGGTTACATACAGGAGAAGGGGTGATGCTTAGGCAGCTGCAGACATGACAGTTAACAGATCCGGCATCTCCCTTGCATCACTTGAAGTCAGGTCCACTGGGAAGGGTGCCCTCCCCTCCCCAAGCAATTGGTTGCTGCTTTTAAATCCTTAGAGACATGCCTTGCAGATCATAAAACTTTGTGAACTTTCTGAGCCTCATAAGTTTTGTTAGCTCCTTAAGCCTTATGAGCCTCTCTTCTTCCGTGAGGAAGGAATGTTTCAATTCAGAGGAAATAGCTGCACAAAAATTATGTACCCATAAAATGAAGTCTACATTCAGACAACATAGAAAAGCTAGAAACAAAGCTATATGACCATGTATAGTTACAGAGTACTGAGAATTAATCTACATTTCTGCAATGATACATAGACACAAGACATAATCTGTTCCGTTTAGATGAGTGTTTCAAAACCATTAAATAAAAGATTGTGGTATTTTTCTAATAGCAATACAATAAACTGAGAATATCATTAAAGTCCTACATCATCCACAGGCTTCATGCACAGGGATTGTAGAAAAACAGTGCTAACTCAGAAAAAGACAAAGGATGTTATTATTTTTATTAATCCTATTACATCTAAATTATAATCTTTTTAGAATTCAATGACCATTGTAGAAGGAATACTTCGTGAGTGATATGCCATTTACTGGACATAAGAGGCCTGAATTTTAGAAAAAAAAAAGAAAAAGCAGGAAGTTTTAAAAAATGAATTTCAAAATTCTGAAAATAATAAAATTTATATTTAGATTTTTTGAGTGTTCAAAGACGTCAAGAGAACAAACTTTACTACATAGATAAATGTGCAGTTAATCAAAATTCAGTCCATTATCCTGAACTGTTTACAGATGGCCTACTTCAGTATCTACGAATGTAAGTACTGACATCTCTGGCTGCATCTTTACTGATTTCCTAATTGTCCTCTTTACATTTAAACAATAATATTAAGACAAAAGATGGACAATGGTAATAATAACAGACATGGAGTTCTAGCCATCTGCTCATAGAGAATTTGTATGATGGCTCAGATCCTGTGTACCATATCAATGCCCACCCTGACTACATAGAAAGTCCTCTTGGCTTTCTAGAGATAAGGATTGATTAATCATTGGCTTCTGGATTCAGTTTCTAATTATTAGCATTCAAACGCTGAAATAAACTCTAAGCCTCTAGAGAGCTTGTTTCAGTCTGAAAGCAGTTCTTCATTTGCCATTATAACTATATAATAATTTCCCAGTATAGGAAAACACGTGGTTTTACTGTTTTCTACCTCTAGGCATACATATTGAGTTCTAATTTTATGATAGAATATTGATGGTTGTCAAAGGTTAAAATTAATTAAATGTAACTATAATCAGCCATTCGGAATGTGTAATAAATTCTAACTATTTAGGAATAACACATTATTTTTCTATGCCTTAGTTTCAAAAAGTTTATCTACACCCAATGATTAAGTAACATTGAATTATTTAAGGCTTTGAAAAAAGCCAGATGTACAATTTTCTTAAAAAGCTTTATGGATCTGTAAACTAATATTTACAACAAAATAGATCATAACAAGTCTGTTACTTTGATTGTTACATTGGGATTGAAGATCTTTTCTCTATTAAAACAACATAAAACCACTGAAAACAGTAAGTACATCAAATGACACTAAAGTATAATTTTCTGATGTTTTTGTTTTAGAAAGGCTTGCTGTTGCACCTTTCCTCTCATTGCTGGGACAGACAAAGCACCCAACCAAATGCAGCATATGGAAGAAAGTGTTATTGTGGCTTACAGAGGTGGCATGGCAGGGTAGAGGCTGGGTATCACATCTTTCCATAGCAGCTGGGACTAAATTTAGCTAGGGATTGAGCTGGGTCTCATTCCTCCCAATTTTTCACTGGTTGGAGACCATATATCCAAAACACATGAGGCCATGAGGGACACCTCATTCAATCCACCATATTTTCCCATGTAGTACTATTTCATTTTATTCTTTTTAACAAATAAAATCAGGACACATGAAAATTATTTCTTACATTTAGAATCCAATTAGGCACTGGTGAGGTCAGAACCGGTAAGAACAAGGCGTTTTCTTATGTGGCTCCTTATTTCTTACTCTAGCATTGACAATCATTTTTACTGATTACATTCAGTGTTAGAATGATGAAATGAGGTGGAGACAGAGTTCTATGCTGACATAGCAGAGTAGGATTTGTGGTATAGGTGAACTGGTGGCAGAAAGTTTTATGATCATGTCTTTACTTCTTGATATTTTAATGAGGTGAAATGGAGAATATTAATCTATTATCTATCAATCTATTAATCTATTCTATCAAGGTTCATTTTTATATTTCAAAAAGAAAGTAATTAAAACACCTATGTATTCCAACAAATTTATAACAGCCAAAACACAATCCAATCTGCATCCCTTCTTCCTCCTTCACCAGGAAAAGTAAGAATGACATAGAAGAAATGTGATGTGATGTTGAGAAGCAAAATGAATGGTTTAGAGAAGCGACCCTAAATTACCCGAATCAGAAACTGTTTCAGGACAAGCTTTAAGAGGATTTTTTTTTATATTTGTTCCTTAATTTCTACCTTTCCCTTCTATTCTCAAACTATCAGATTTGTTATGAAAATATATTTATTTACACTTGAAGAATTTAGTGTTTCAATGCTGATTTCTGCAGAAAAAATGTCAGTCCAATGGAAATTGAAACAACAGAACCAGTATGGAGAGGCTGAGGATACGGCTCTGTGGATAAAAGTGCTTATTCTATAAGCATGGAGACCATGTTTTCATCCCTACCAAGAAGGTAAAACGCTGGTGTGGTCATGCATACCTATAATCCAAATTCTGAAGAAGATCCAGAGTCAGGAGGATCTCATGGCCTCCCAGGTCAGCCAATCTAGCTGAAGAACAGTAAAGTCCAGGTTCAGTGAGAGACACTATCTAAAGGAAGTAATACAAGAAAGAACAATAAAGGACAGTGCCTGACATTCTTCTCTGGCCTCCACATGCACTCATCCATACATTTATATGCACAACACACACACACACAACGCATAGAACATTCACTCACAGAAAAAAAAGCCATATGGAAAATCAAGGAATAAAAGCATAGTGTAACAAAGGTAATAGCTTTAACCACTTGTTATTACACTATAAAAAGTACACCCACTATTATTTTAAACATGACTTAAAGTATATTTCCTTTAGAATTTTCAGACTGTGTCTTGATAGTCAGGGCTCTGGGTAAATGAAGAAGGAAAATGATAACAAAATAACCACAATGAAGATTCATTATATGCTATGAAAAATGGTAACAATATTTTCACACTCAAATTGTCCTGACCTTCCTACTGGATGTTTGTAAATTCCTGGCCTTCCTACTTGATGTTTGTAAATTAGCCTCTTTATTATAGTCGGGGTCTTGGTCTCCATTGTTAAACTTTTACTTATGATGACACTGAATTTCATAATGACCTCCATTCTTAACTTCTTTTCCTGATTTCATTTATGATTGACATTTGCATACAATGGTAACACAGATTAATCATTTACATCTAGTATTAATATTGATGCATAATTTTGTGATCAAACAAGATTTAGATAATCCTCTATCACCTCAGAACTTACCCCTGTTCTTTCATTTACAAAGTGCTCAAGGGCCTATTTAGGGAAATGTCTGATTGGTTAGTTTTTGGTATCTTTCTCTTCTACTAATTGGTAGCACAATTTCATATGAGTAAATAACTTGTTAATTTTGTTGTTAATGGTCAATTTCTTTCCTATATGGTATTATTATTAGTAAGGCTGTTGTGAACATTTTTCTGTATGTTTTTATGGAGCTATAGGTTTCCATTTTTCTTGGGAAATTATATACTAGTAGGATGCTTGAATCCTACATTAAGGATATAATTGTCTTTATAAACACTATTACACTCTTTTCCAAAAATTTCTTTTTTTGTGTGTGTTTCCTTCTATAAGTTTTACATTTCAAGCTCTTATGTTTTACAAATGTGATCAACCCTGAGCTTACATTTGTGTGAATCGTTACATAGAGCACAAAGTTAAACCATCTTTTCATTTCTTGTTTTAGTTGCTGGTTATTAAAAGTTTCCCTGGCTTCAGAAAGAAGATGGAAAAATACATTGGCTAGTTTTGTGTTTGCTTGTTTTCCTCTCTACTCTTTCATTAAGGAGTTTAGTATTGATAGTTTGTCTTTCCTCAGTATTGAATGGACCTCATTAGGGACATTGTTACATCTTCAACTTGCCTTATGTGGTTTTCTTTTTGGTTTTGGTTTTGATTTATGTTTGGTAACTTTAATTTGTAATTGATTCACTTTTTTCTAAAATGTAAAGAACTAATTTTCATTTGTAAATTTTATTTTTGTTCTGTTTCACTTGTTTATATTATCAAATTTGTAGAACATATAATTCTATATTAGTTCATAAATTATTTTCTTTTTTGTATATAAAGTTTCTATACTAATCTCTACCTTCCCAGATATTCGTTGTGTGATTTTTCTTAAGTTTTTGTCCCTATTTCTATGTCTTATTACTTTTATTTTGGAAGGAATTTACCTTTATTTTCAATAGTAATGAAAAAATATTTTTATTTTCCTTTTTCATATTTCATTTGACTATATTTTCATTGTCAATTAAAATTTTCTATTACTCATTTTCTACTTAGTTCAGTTTTTTTTTTTTTTTGGTTGGAAGGTTTATTTATTTTTTTAATATATATTTATTGTCCATAATGAGTTACATTATTTAGTGGGCAAACCATGCGTTGTTACCCCTTTGATCCCCAGGGTTGATTCTGCTGATCTGGCTGGCTAGGCAGGTGTCCCCTTCCTCCCTCACCGCTCCACTTGCGTCCCTCCCGAAGCTGTGCGCTAGGTCGAAGAGGACGACCTTCTCTGCTAAAGGAGGACCGGTCTTCGGTCAAGGGTATATGAGTAGCTATGCTCCCCTGCTAGAACCTCCAAACAAGCTCTCAAGGTCCATTTAGTTTGGTTTAAGTTTTAATTTATTATTTTCTTGAGGATATACCCTAAAACATTAACTTTAATATTTTTATTCATGACAAAAATGGGCAATTAAAGTCACAAAACTTTATTTGATTTCTCAGCTAATACAGTTTTTTATTTTATTTTATTTATTTTATTTTTTTTTTTTGGTTTTTCGAGGTAGGGTCTCGCTGCCCTCCCATTCCCCTCCCTTTTATCTCTTATTTCTGTCCCTTGAGTTGCTTGTGAGGTGTGCCTCCAATTTAAGCTGTTCCAATTTAGGATCCTGTTCCCCACCTTATTTTTACACTTATTTTTGCTTTAATATTTTTTCTCTTTTTATTGTAGCAATTGCCATTTATGTTTTCAATCAATAGTGTGTGTGTGTGTGTGTGTGTGTGTGTGTGTGTGTGTGTGTGTGTGTGTATGCATTTCTGTCATAGCACTGCTGTGGATTTCAGAGGGAATCTTGAATGTCAGTCTCTGACTTCTACCTGGTTGAAGTAGAAACTTTCATTGTTCACTGCTGTAATCAATAGCCTAGATATAATAATCTATAGCCTAGATAATAAGCTTCTTGGCAATTCTTCTGATCGACTTATTATTTGACATATGGTCTCTCTTTGAAGCTAAAGCTCACAGGTTTGCCTAGACTAGCTAGTGAGCCCAAAGATCCTTCAGGAGATCTTTTGATCCTTTTGATCCCTGGATCACAGGGATAGGTTACCATGTCAAACTTTTAATGGGTGGTGGGATTCAAACTCAGGTCTTTATGCTGGAACAGTAAGCACTTTTCCAACAGTTGCATTATCCCTGCCCCATAAATGGTTTAGTTTAGAATATTTGATTGCACTCTGTGCCAAAATACAGTTTAGAGGTTAACATTTTAAATAACTTATATTGTTCTCTGAGCTTCTGTAGGAGTCTCCTGTCTCATGTCACACTTTTCACTCAAGAAGCTCTGGAAGAGAGATGTTACAGCTTCAACTTTATATGCTTTCATGTACTTCATGAGAATACTCAGGGACTCATTCTTGGCCATTCATGTAATCTATCTACTAAACTATTTTCTCAGCCCCAAAGCCTAATTTCTGAATAAATTATTTTAAAATTCACTTTATAACTATAAATTAATGTGAATAATTATTAAAATGATGAAAAACCAATTGGACTAAAAGTATTACATCATAAGTAAATAGTACTTTATATACACATATAACAAAGGCAAATAAATTAGAAGTGCTATGCCAAAACCAGGAATAAATTTTCCAAGTTGTTGGGAATTTAATGGTATGAGCAAAAATGAAGATACTCTAAAATCCTTACACAATATGTTTATCAGGAAGATACATGATTTTGCAAATCAGAATGATGGATCAATGGCACAAATGTAATTTTCAGTCAAATTATGTGTTTTTCAGAAAATACATATATGAATAGTTTTAAATTACTATTGCACCTATGCAAATTTAATGGCATCAGTATGTGCTCATCAGTATGGATGTATGTTTGGTCAACTAATATGTATCACATCAAAGTTGTTTATTAAAAACAAATAATCTAAAACATAAATATAGAAAGACTTTGGTAAATTTTAGGTCAAGCTTGATATAATATTCAGTGTAATCATATACTATAGTCATAGGTATAAACAACAAATTTGAGTGGTGAAGGTGGGGTTGTTTACAACTTTGCCAGTTTTATTGCTGTTTTATTCTTTTTGAAGGTGGTCATTTTTTTCAGAAAACATATGGACAATGTCAAATATATTCATGTGCACATTGAAATTTACATGAAAGTCAAACTAATGATTCCTTTCAAAGACATGAATACATTTATATCAATGAGCTACAGGTAAACAGTCTTAAAAAGTGTGAAGTCTTGTTTTTATTTAGTCCCAACTTTATTTTAAACTTTATATTTTTTTCTAACTTTGGTAACAAATAACAAGTTACAGAATTTCATTAAAGACAAATATTATCTCACAATGTCATTATTGGAAGATAGCCTTACTTGAAAAACATCTTCAGTTCAAAAATAACTAAAATATATTCATACTCATATTTAAAATGAAATTTGTCTTTATATTTGTCATCATTCTTTTAACTTAACAAAATGAAAAACATTTTCCTATGATAATTTTAAACACTTTAGTCGTTTCATTGCATATCCCAAGTTGTCTTCTTTTTTCACTCTAATTCCGTCTTTCTGGTCCATTCCTCTCCCACAATAGCCCCCCTATGGCTTTGATGTCATGTATATCATATTACACTCTCTTGTTCTTTCTCCCTTAAGATTTTTCTTTCCCTCTCTCATAGCCCTTTTCCTAGTCTCATGATATATAACTACATGTGTGGGGGGAGTGTTAATTCATATATTTACTTACATGTATATAAGTATACTCATATACACAAATTATTGCACATTTGTTTTTGTGAGTCTGACTTATTTTGTGTAACATCCTGACTTCCACTTCCAACATTTTCCTTCATATGCTATGGCTTCGTTTTTCTAAAGGCAGATAAAATTCCTTTACATATGTGTCAGGATTTGTGCATGTGTGTGAGTGGTGAGCGTGTGTTGGTAGACGTGTGTGAGTGTGCAAGCGTGCACATGTGTACACATGAATGTCTCGATCAGAGGTCAGTACTGGGTCTTCCTGAATCTGTCCACTGCAGTTATTGAGACAAGCTCTTACACCTAATTTGGAGCTCAACAATGCAGCTAGATTTGCTCAGAGACATTTACCAGGCATCCAGTGTCCTAGCTTCTCTGGATCTAAGATCTCTGGGATTGTGTACATGGACATGCGCAGCTATACCTGGAATTTTGTGTGAACTGTAGAGTCCTGAAATGTGGTTGCTTGTGTAGCACCTACTATGCCATCTCAACAGATGCCTCTTTTTCTTTGCCATTACCCTTCTGATGAGCATCTAATCTGGTGTTACTTTTAGCTATTGTGAATAACACAGATATAAAAATGAGTATATGGGTGAATATCCCTGTGGGATGCTGACATACACTAATTCAGGTGGATCCTCAAAAGCAGAACAGCTGGGTCATAGGATAACTTTCTCCTTTTAGTTTTTTGAAAAATTTTCATACTAATTTCATAGCGGCTTCACCAATTTCTATTTACAATCAGCTGGCAAAGGTTCCTCTAGTCAAACATCCTTGTCAGGAATTCTTGTCATTTATTTCATTTTTTAATCGTTTGTGTGTGTGTGTGTGTGCATGTGTGTGTGTGTGTGCGCGTGCCAATGCATGCATACTGTGTCCATGTGTGCAGAGGCTAGGGAAGAACATTGGTTTTCCTCCTCTTTGGCTCTTCAACTAGTTTCCTTGAGGCTGCTGTTTCCCAGTTCTAGCAATTCTGATGGAGAAACAGCAGCTCCAGGGAAACAACCTGAAGGCAAGGGGGAGGCAGCCAGCTGTGGCTTCATGCCTCCTCAGTCCCTCAAGCTTGAAGGGCAAGTGCTCTTAGAAACTGAGCCTTTTACCATTTTACTGATTTAACCACACTGACTGGAATGAGATGGAATCTTAAAGTAGGTTTGATTTGCATTTCCTTTTTGCCTAAGGAATTTGAGCACTTTTTCAAATATTTACCATTTTTGGTTTTTTGAAAACTGACCAATCAGGTCATTAGAACACTTACTAGGGATGATCTGGTCTTGCAATGATTAAGTTTTGTGGTTATTTATGTATTCTAAATAGTAATCCTTTGGCTCATTTCTAGATAGCAAGGATTTTCTTCCATTCTATATTCCATCTAGTCAATGAATATTTTGCTAGACAGAAACTTTTAATTTATTGTAGTCTCACATATGAAATCTTGAGATGATTTCTTATTGATTATTAAAACCATTTTCAGAAAGTCCTTGACTACTATGAAGCATTTTTCATGTATTTTACTCGAGAAGTTTCAAATCTTATATTAAGCTTTCATTAATTTAAATCAATGTTTTAACTATGGTAAGAGATAAGATCTAATTTCATTTCCAGTGTTATCTGTTGAACAGGCTGATGTTTTTCAATGCATGTTTCGACACGTTTGCCAAATATTAGGTTGCTGTGGAGTTGGAACTCATTCCAGAAACTTCTATTTCATTCTTCTACATATCTATATTTGGCCAGTACTGTGGTCTTATTGTGTGGTGTTTTGAATGTGAAATGTTCCTCTTAGTCTCATGTGTTTTAATACAATATGGACATTCGGTGGTACTGTTTGGAAAAGGCATGGATACTTGAGAATGTGTAACTTACTGGAGAAAAGGTGTCACAGGGGCGAAACTTCAAATTATGTAGTCCAGCCGAACATCTCTGCCTTCCTTCCTTCCTTCCTTCCTTCCTTCCTTCCTTCCTTCCTTCCTTCCTTCCTTCCTTCCTTCCTTCCTTCCTTCCTTCCTTCCTTCCTTCCTTCCTTCCTTCTTTCCTTCCTTCCTTTCTCCCTCCCTCCCTCCCTCCCTTCAGTCCTTTTCTTTCTCTCCTCTTTGTCTTTCTATCTCTCCTGCTTCTGCCATACTGATTTGACATGTTAACTGTAGCTTCCTGATTCTACCATGTTTTACCAGAGTAGTGAATTTCTTCTTAACAATGTAAGCCAAAAATAAGCCATTTCCTTTCATGAAGCTCTTTCTGCTTAGGTCTTTTTTTCCTATATTATAACTTGAGATCTTGTATTTTGATACCTCTAGAATTGTTCCTGTTGTTTATTATTGCTTTGGTTATTGGACTCTTCTTCAGGTTTTTTTTTGTATTTTTTTGTGAATAATATAATTGGATCTCACATGTGGACTTGTTGAATATATATACTGCTTTCATTAATTTTCATTTTCATAGTATTTACTCTGCAGATTTATGGAAATGAAATGAATTTCCCCATTTTGGTGTATTCTTCATTTTCTTTATTCAGTATATTAAATTTTTATGGTATAGATCTATCACCTCATTAGTTAGACAAATTATTACCCATTTTAAAATCTACTATAAATTGCATAGTCTCCAAAGTTTCTCTCCTGTCAAGGTCATTATTAGTATTTTTAATAGCTACTGATTTCCATATGCTAATTTTGTATCCTGCTTTGGTGTTATATCATCTCAGAGTTTCCTAGTAGAATCTTTATAGACTTTTAATTACACGATCATGTCACCCCCACATAGAGATAATTTGACATTTTCCATTCTACTTTGTATCCATTTTTTTATTCTCTTATCTTCCTGGTATATTTGTTTTCTTTATTATGTATTATATATGTGTTGGGATAGATGTGTCTGCTACATTGTATATATTTCACTTCTACCCACTTGGCATTTATTTTATATGAGTCTTTCTGGTGAGCTGTCCTGAATTAGATATATTTCTTCCATTACTTTTTAGGATAGAGTCTGATTGTAGTAGCATCTAGGTTGATTTGAGGACCGTGCTGTTGTTAACTTGCATAGACTTCCCAGATGTCCTTACAAAATAAGGTTCAAAGATAATGGAAAAATTATCAACATGTAATTTATACTTCTTTTTTTCAGAGCAAAGGATTGTAATTTGATGAGGAAAATGGAATAATCAGAAGTAAGTTAGCATAAGAGGAAAACATTTGTGATAGGACTTAAACAAATTGCAGAAAATGTTATATAGTAGAAAAGAAAAAATGGACACTCATAAAAGCCTGCTTAGTCAAGATACAAGATAAAACAAAACAACTTTTCACTGAGTATCTCCCTTGGGAGCACCCATCAGAAAGTCTGCACCAAGTCTAGGAGTACACTTCTCCACATCCAGTCTTGTTGCTTGCCCAGGAAGCGGCAGGACTCTTACCTAATCAGGTCATTCACTCCAGGACAGTGACATTGGGTGTCAGCTTCAGTCTCCCACATCATCCTCCAGCCTATATTTATATGCCTGCAATAATCTGACTTTATACCCTTAGCATATTGGAGCTCCATTTGCATTGTTGCAGCAAATGAAATCTCTGGTAAGTAAGGTGTCCTTGTACATCCATGTTTATGAGAAAAAAACAGCATCTCACTGTGGGCTACTGCTGACTCCATCCAAAGTGAGCAGTGTTGAAAGTTGGGTTCCAGTTGACTCAAGCTCCTGGCTGCTTCTTTGTTGAGATATCATGTAGGCTTGTGTCTGTTGGATTCAACATTCTCTGCTTTTTTATAGCCAGAGATTCCATTGTTTTATATTAGCTCTTATTTTTCACCAAGTCCCTCATTTAGGCTTGATGGAATTTTAATCATCTTTCCTTTAGATCATTTACATCTATCTATAAATCTAAGGTTAAAATAGAAATCTTTCATGGATTATATTACTGTTTATAATATCTAATGATAATTACTAATATATGTCTATTTCTAAGAATTTGTTATAGCAAATAAATAAATATTCAATTTATATATGTATAACAAAATAAATTGTAAATTTTAAATTGATCAGTGTACTTATATACATTTTAATGTTAGTTGATTATAATGTTTGCTACTCACCTGCCTTATATCACAGTTTTGATAAATTCAATTGTAAAGTGTAAATGCTTATATTTTGGCTCTCATTTTTATAGAAACAAAATAAGGATAAATCAATTTTTATCTATATTTTAATAAAAATGTTTTAAGTAAATCACACGTCTCATTTTGATACCTAACACCTGTTCATAACAAGCAGTTCTTGAAAAGGATGATAAGATGCCATTTCACTTAGTGCCATGCAGAATTGAGGCTCTGTAATGTTGAGTGGTTCAACAGAAGAGTAGAAAACTTTTCAAATACCATGTGTACTCTTTACCCTGACTTCATAACTTAACTCTAATTTTGATGAAAGAATTTTGTTGGATTTCATCACTATGATGTAAACTGTTCAAATTCCAATCCAAATTTACTATCTGTCCTTTTAGGATTTTCCGTAGCACTTGTCTTTCTTTTGTACATTACATCTACAAGGTGTGTGTAGGTGTGTGTGTGTGTGTGTGTGTGTGTGTGTGTGTTTTATGATGCTTGTGTGTGGTGTGGCTTGATGTGGGTGGTATAGGCATGTGCATATTTCCACAGGATACCCCATAGGCTCACTTGCTTTGGGTTAAACTTGTGGTTGTAGGATTTCAGGGGTCCTGTTCTATCAGTCCTCCACCTGCTTCTTTATTATAGAGGGAATTTCTTATTGAGCCCTGAGCTTGCAGCTTTTTCACACGATATGGCAATGATTGGGTCACTGCTCCCTTATGGGGCTAGGGTTACAGTTGGCAGACATGACAACGCCCCGTTTTTTCATGTGGATCTTGGGGATCAAACTCAAGTGTCCTCTCTGTTCTCCTCAGGCCTCATATGTGCGGGTATCAAGAGGTCATATGCTATACTTCACAACTATACCTAGCCCATGTTTTCTTTTCAAGTTTACTAAAATATTATATATTAGACTGTTATTCATTGGTTTCCTTGTTGTTATGTTCTGTTTTGTATGGAGTATGTTGATTGATTAGAAGAAGGAGCTTATCATGCACACACTCCATTGAACAGTCTTAGACAATCATGTGGCTTGGGACCCTTTCTTAGTTGCTGGTTATGGTGCTTATTTTATCTAATCGGTTTATGGTCACTTCAATTGGTTCACATTTTCAAAAGCAGACATGCCTCACTTATTTCTTAAAAGATGAGTAAAATATTAGATAACCAGACTATATAATTCTCATGAACTTGGAAATGCATCTGTGGATGTCGTTGCCTTTCACATACTAACTAATTTGAAAACTATCAGCTGTCTCTTCTGTACCATTTTAAAGGTTCCAAAGACAGTAAATGAGAAAATGAAGAATAGACTATGCAATATAGTTAAAGTGATGTGGGTAATGGGTAAGAAAAATAGGTGTGAATATAAAAATTCTGACATTTGTAACTGTTATTAATAAAAAAGAACCAATGTATATGAGAATAATGAAAGAAGCTATCTAGGAATGTGTGAGCCAAAAAGCAATAGCTAAGACATCACTGAACAGAGAAAATAATGTGCAGGAATACAATGATGAGGTAAAGGTGCATTCCAGGAAAAAAGAAAAGAAAAATGGAAAATGCTACACATGCAAGATTTTTTTTTAAAAGAGGAAGACAAAAATGTGTCTTTCTCTGAATTATTTACAAAGGTGCTGGAATAGGTGGTAGTGTATATAAAAGTTTTTGGAAAATAATCTGCACCAAGACTGTTTAGATTTCACTGTCAGCATAATGTAAAAGCACTTAATTATTTTAACAAGAGAGGAAGTAACATGCTGTTTCTAGAGGCAAATTGCATTGTGTTGAAGCTTAGCAACTATAGTCAGGGGAAGAATTTACAGGAAAAATGCTTTCAACATGCACCAGAAAAATCCCAAGATGCTTATATACATAAACTTATACTTAACCATTGAATGCCAGTGTGTTACATCTTTTCATGCCCAGGTAAACAGACCAGGGCATTAGGTTTTTCAATTCACTTCCATAGAAAAGTATTTTATTCTTTATTTAGATCTTTCTTTTAATTTGTGCATATATATATATGTGTGTGTGTGTATGTGTTTGTGTGTGTTAATTTTCATTATATTATATATATATATATATATATATATATATATATATATATATATATATATATATATATATATATATATATATATATATGTGTGTGTGTGTGTGTGTGTTAGGACATAGTTTCTTGGTGAATGTATATATTGGATAATTATTGTAAAATCAGATGAAATTTAAAAAAGGTTTAAAAAAAGTACTAAAAAGCTGTGATGATTTCCTGTGTATCAATAATTACCTTGAGTCAAAGTAGATTAAATTTTTCAATGAATGACCTTTTTGATATTTTTTTCTGAATGCTACTTACTTTTTTTCTAGGACTTTGTAATTTTTTGATTTATGGATTTTAATCTGGATTCTGAAAAAGAAATGTATTAATATTGGCTAGAGGATGGGAGATATTTTCTGCAGGGTTATAGCCACTGATAGAACTCACATGCTCTGGTAAACACTTCCCCACCCTTGATCAAGCAGGCAAGCACAGCCATATACAAGAAAAACAAAAACAGACATCAAAATAGAAGAGAGATAGATGGGGAAAAGGGTTAAGTGGATGAGAGTCAAAAAGGGGATTAGGTAAAGATAATGAGAATGGTTAAAATATATTAAATACATGTATAAGAAGTGTTAATAAAATAAATTTAAAATAAAAATATAACTATATGTCAATTTTCCATACAGAATTTTTATGTAAATCTTATATAATGAATATAAAATCATATGCTACAGATAATATGTAAACAATATATATTTATATGTTATAAATAGCATATTTTCATATGCTATTTTAATATTTATACCATACACATTACATAATCATACTTTCTCCAATGCATCTTACAAAATTCCTATTATGCTTATAATGTAATACTCTTCTGTGGTTTTTGAAATGATTGTAAGTCTGCAAGAACCATATTTACCCTGTATGTTATAGGAAAACACCCGAATGCTTACCTTTTAAAATGCCCCACTCCTGGTTTGCGGGAGAGAAAGTAGATTTCGCACATCTCCCTTCTCTATCCAGCTCCTCAAAGGATATAAATAGACTCACTTCTCATATTTAAAAATTATTTGTGTCCCCTGCAGGAAAGGGTTCAAGGTCTCATCCAAGAAAATAATCACAGCTGTGGAAATAATCTCTGGACAATGTGAGAGAACCTAAGCTATGCATTTGCGTTGTTCCACAACATTAACAGAACAAATTCAAATAAAGTTAGTGCTGCGATTATTTATTGTTATCTTTGTGCATTATTTTTTACCTGGGTAACACAGAAGATTACACATAATCAGTTCCAGCTGGAAACACTTCTACAGTATGTCAAGGACAATAAGTTCACAAATTGACTTTACCTGCTATTCATGTGCTATATGAAAAGAATCGGGCAAAGGGGAATTTAATTAGTGTGTCTCATGGTAGGAATAAATAGAAAAAGAGATAGACTGCTGAGTGCATTGAAAATTAGTAGCATGCCTCGCCATCAACAACTGAACAAAAGTGGTTTGTTTGGAATTTCTTTGGTCACAGAAATTCTGTTTTTATTACATTATCTCATGCAGAGTTTAACTCGCATATGATTTTAAATATAGATTTTAAAATGCAATGTTATCATTCATATAAATATGCAGACTGATTTTTACATAGTGTGATACAATGACAAATGTTTATACTAATAATCCAAAGGATTATAAGAATTACTGAAAGCTTGGTAGGGCCAAAGAAGCAATTAATACAAAAAATAAAATAAAAAAGTTACTCTAAATCACGGATCTTCTTTCTAAAATCTATGAGATGAAGTAAGAATGGAAAGCTACATTCTAATGTGTTATAAGAACTGGAGGAAAACTATATGAACCACTCCCACAAAAATGTAATGTTTCATAGGAGAATTCCAACATGATTTGATCTACTTAGTGTATACATACATCAAATTATCAAACAATATGCCATAAATAGGCACAATTACTAATAGACATTACATGTTTTTAATTATTTAGTTTCTAAGTAATAGATACTGCTTAGTCTATAAAGCATATCAGCAAAATTGTCTTATCGCATACTTCTAGTTGTTAGTAAATGATTTCTCAAAACAAACAGTGACACACATTATAAATTAGCAATATTTTGCTATGCAAAAATAGTTGTGCAACTTTTCATTTTCCTTCATAGTATACAAAGAATCCAAACAAAATAGATTTAAAACTTACAAATTTATTTTAAAAGGATTATTTCTAATGCCTAAGAGATGCAATGTCACTAAGGATGTGTAAGAGAGTAGATTTTCCTATAAAAAGTAAAATGATAGGGAGAAAAACTTATGAGGATAGGCATAAAGTAAAGAAAATAAAATTTATTTTTTCATAAGCAAAAATAAATAAAACTGGAGAGATTCATTCTATAAATTATGTAGCAGAGAACTGTCAATTGAGATTTCCAGAGAAAGATAAATTGACCTAGCCTTAGGGGTGTGTAATAACTCAGTAGATTGATAACATGAAGGTATTTCAAGTTCAGGAAGTATTATTAGAATATATAGAAAATGAAAAGATAACCTCTTGAAAATTCCTTTTATAACCTAATGTCATTTCAGATGCTTTAAATGTTTTCTTTCTGTTAAATGTAATCTTTCTGTTAAAACTCAAAACCCCTATAAACCCACAGACCCTATTGCTGAGGATACTGCAGACTCTCATCACACAACAAGAGACCTTTCTTCATCCAGAATGGTAACAAGTTCCCAAATGGTAGCATGTGTAATGGTAGAAGCATTACAAGAGCTGCCAGGGAAAATTGACCAAAGATATTCTGAGAACACAGAGGTTACTCATACACAACACTGAATGATGCTATAAAAATGCTGATGACACTGCTTTATGATAGAGACCAGAAAACCAAGAAGTGCTCATCCTTGCAAGAGTGGTGGTAAACCTAGGTGGGTAATCAACAGCTTTCTAATTGGCTAAGAGATCTACTTGATGGCAAGGAACCCTTAACTGGAACTGGGATAAATGGAAAAACCATATGGGGACAAAGAACCTGGATGCCAAGGAGAAACCCCCACTAACCAGAGATCTACAGAGACGCTACACACATTAGAAACTCACCATATGAACAGTTTGTCTCATTTAACCTATACTGATCTCACTCTCAATTGGAGATTCTGTTTGTTTCAGAAGGCTACAAGAACCGTGGACAACCCAATCCCACCAACTGGACCTGAGATGTTGCCTGTTAACCAGGCAGGACATGAGCCACCCCTAACTTATGATATAGAACCCAAAGGAAACCTTTGAGGGAGTAGCTAGGTGAAAGAGACCTACCTCCACAGCAAGTCAGATAATGAGTGAGAGGTAATGGAGTCAGATACTGAGGACACCCAACATAAAACAAAGCAGAAATCAGATACAGACCTCAAGAGTAAAGCAGAGTCACCCACTATGACTGAGGGATCTGAGTGAAAGAGGGAAAGATTGTATGAGCCTTGGCGTGGGAGAACACCCGCACCCCCCCAGCAACAACACACAAAGAAGGAAAATAAAACTGGCTATCTCTTATACAATCCATCACGACCTATCCCATGGACTGTTCCAAAAAGCTCAGTGAGGAGGGCCATCAGGTTCAGTACAGGATGGGAAATGGAGGCACCAGCTTTGACATAATACTTGCTCATACAATGTAGCTAATTGGCAATAAATATGGGGAAAATATGATATTAAAATCAAAAGATAATTCATTGGCATGAATATTTTCACCAGTTGGACTTCATTTAAATTCTAAATTATTCAAGGTGGAAAGATAGAAAAAATTAAGAAATTTTTATTTGATTTTGAAGCTCAACGTGGCATTGTGTTTTTTAATGAATATTTCCATTTGTTCAAAGGCATACAGAAGAAAAGTTACAGATAATTAAAGTAAGGAAAAGGGGTTAAAAAGAGGGAGGGAGGGAGGGAGGGAGGGAGGGAGAGAATGAATGGTCCTAGTGACGGAAATGATGACCTTCGTTGAAGCTGGTAGAGAGTCTTATACTTATCACTATTTCTGTGTTTTGTAAATTCTTAAAGCAAATATAAAGATTTGCTCTATGATGATGTGTTTTCTCCTCTGCGGATGACAGTAACAGTAAGCAATTAGAGTGGGAGTGTTTATAAAAGCATTATTAAAGAGCATCCGCAGAGCTTGGTGTCAAAACTACATCAAGATAAGCAACAAAATAGCAGGGTGAAGAGAGGAATTTTCTTTTAGACACTTAAGGTTAATATGTCTGGACTGGAGTGATGGCTTCCAGTGGTTTTATCTCTCTTTTACATGAACCATTAGTATATGTATAATAGCTTCAGAAAACAGCTGACCTTGTCTTACCCATTTCTTTTCCTCAGCTTCCCCTATTTACCCAGGAACTTCTTTGATATTTTTTATGCCTGGTATACTTCTGCCTCTGATTCTTTGTTCTGGTGGTTACATACTCCTGAAATGCTCTGGTCTAAAGGATTTTCACAGGACACAGCCTCACCCGCTTTAATATTTACTCAAGTAACCTATTCCAAGAAAGGTCACAATGGCCAATATTCTCTATTAACTTATCAGTTTATTTTTTTCTCCAAAAGAAATTAGTGTTTTGTTGTTGTTTTAATAAAAAAAAGGGAGGGGAGCTGGTCTGGGGCCCAGCTGGAGTTTTCCCAGGACCACTTCTGTTCCATGGCTGGGAAGAGGCGTTGATTCTGGGAGCCAGGCCAGCGTGCTCAGAGCAGCGGCAGGTGTGCTGTTGGCCAGCTAATATCAGGGCGCTAGCCCACTCCATATTGGTGGCACAGAGGTGACCTTGATGGTGGTGGCAGCTGCGGGTTCAATGGCTGTGGGGGTGGCAGTGGGGGACCCCAAATCGGGCACCCATAGAGGCATGTCCATGGGCCTGAGTCACAGCTCTGTGTGTTCAGCTCTGGAAGCATGTTTTCCTAGGGGAATCAGGGTTCCCCATGTGTTACAGCATCCATGGCAAGAAGTCCCAATCACCAATCCCATCTCAATCCAATCCAATCAATCTTTATTGTAACAGAATTGTGGGTTTAAATAGAAATTGAGGAGGAGGGAGGGAAAGGAATGGGCAATAGAGATTGGCAGAAATCAGCAACCTGTGAATTCCTATTTTGCATGTGGACGTGAGTTTGGGCACCTATCAGATGGTGGTGGTAGCAAAACTGCCACCTTCTAGGCACAGCTGGGGTGCGAACCGGTGCCATACTGGGTCTATGTGGCATGCTTTTGGGGGTTGGGAGTCTCAGAGTTGAGGGCGGAGATAGGGAAACACCTACCGGGGTTTCAGACCTCACTCAACACCTTCTTAACCCTTTGTGCCATCCTTAAGCAATACCAACATTTTGTTATCTATAATATAAATTGCCTCCTAATTATATTTTACACTCTTCCCCATAGGACTACTTTCTTCATAAAAAAACAGGGCTAGTTTCTATTAAATTCTTAGTTTTACCCAGAGTCCCACACTTTATGTATTATACTTTAACATATTGTTAAATTAATGCTGATCTGTCCATTCATTTATCTACTTATTAATGTGAAGTATGTAATAAAAAACAACTTTGAAAACTATAGCTTAGAACTCAGAAAATTAGGGTTCGAGGTCTGTATGTATGGATAATTAATTAGCAATATAGAGATTATATAAAAACATTATGAAAGAAAAACCTCCAAAATTATTAAAATGAAGGGACTGAAAACCACTAAAGTAAAAGTGATAAATTATGCTGATGAAGGGGCTATCATTATAATTCAGTTAAAACTATAAAATCATAACAATTTCTCATTTAAAGAATTATGTAATCTCCATGATATACCATTTCCATAGCTATATTTATTTGGATGTCTTTGTTATCCACCCAGGTTTTTTTTAAATATCTGGTTTTGTAATGCTGTGTGGACTTAGAAAATGGCAAATGACAGATTCCACCATGATAAAAGCAAACATAATTTCTGAACATGGATGCAGAACTAAAATACTATTGTTTAATGTAAATAACCTCACAATTTTTGGTTATGTTGTGCTTTTGAATTTTTTAAAATTCTTTATTGATTTTTTTATAAAAAGGTTATACACTTAGACTCCTTCTCCCCCAACCAGTTCTTCTGAGGGTCTTCTTTAGAGCAGTTATTACATTCATTGTGGGGACCTTATTGTGGATTGACAATATTTACACATATATATGAAGTAACAGTAATTTCTTCCCTTATATACACACTGGGTAGTGACCACATCAGTAATCAGCATACTCATCACTTTGTTTTTATGATATGCTTGGTATGTCCATTTTCCTCCTCCTTGCCCTCAATCCAATAAAGACCCTCTTCATTAATATTATTGGAATGCTCCATGGGAGAGAGGGCCAAGAATTGTGCAAGCAGTAGAAGGTTATTTGAGGGGGTAATGACTCTAGGTATTCCCCCCCCACCATTGCTCTTACATCTTTCTGCCCTCTCTTCTACAGTTGGTTGTTCATGTTGGTTGAGTTTTAAGTCTGCTTTACTGTTCAGCTCTTAACAGTCTCTGGGTTTCTGCTTTGAACTGTTTTGAGTATCCTCAGTCCCTGTCTCCATTGCTCTTTCATCGGTTGTCTGACTTGCTGTGGATGCAACACTCTTGCTTGTGAATGACTTCACCTGGCCTCTAGATGATATGTTAGGGGCGGCTCATCTCCTGTCTTCTGTCAGCAATCATCTCAGGTCTTGATGATGTCACGGGGATGTCCATGGTTCTCACTGCCTTCTGAAAACTACAAACTTACTCTCCAATGGAGAATGAGATCACTATAGGTAAAATGGGAAA